>JALHBL010001250.1:0-181634 GCA_023638675.1 Camponotus pennsylvanicus
CGTTCTCTCTCTTGCGCTATGATTCTCTCTCGCACGCGTTGTCTTGTGCTATTATCGTCGCGCTATCGATCTCTCTTTCGTACGCGTTGTCTTGCGCTATCGTTCTCTCTCGCACGCGTTGTTCTCGCGATATCTTTCGTATGCGTTCTCTTCGCGCTATCGTTCTCTCTCATTCATATACTCGTTGCTCACTTACCTTTGCGTCGTCCTTCTCCCACCTATGCAGCATCTTACAATGCGTCGTCCTTGTCCCACGTTGACGTCATCCTTGTCGTATGTTGATGTCGTCCTTGTCGCACTTGATGCCATCCTTGTCGCACTGTCCTCTTCACACACACTTAGCGCTATCCTTTTCAAACCAGTGCACCGTCCTTCTCACACGTGGACACATCGCGGGCCCGCCGCGGATCACCCTTCCCCGCGCGGACCCCCTCGTCCATCGCTCGCGCCGCGGATCCCCCCTTCCCGCGCGGACCCCCTCGTCCATCGCTCGCGCCGCGGATCCCCCCTTCCCGCGCTGACCCCCTCGTCCATCGCTCGCGCCGCGGATCCCCCCTACCCGCGCGGACCCCCTCGTCCATCGCTCGCGCCGCGGATCCCCCCTTCCCCGCACGTGACGTCATCATCCCCCGCACGTGACGTCATCATCCCCCCGCACGTGACGTCATCATCCCCCGCACGTGACGTCATCATCCCCCGCACGTGACGTCATCATCCCCCGCACGTGACGTCACCCCCCCCCCTCGTGACGTCACCCCCCGCGGGGTTCCCCCCTCGCCCCTCACCCCCCCTCGGAGCCCCTGCGTTAGAACTCTCCTAGTATTACTACTTTCCGTATTTTCATTTTTTTCGTGTGTGCAATAATATATGTAGGGATGTAGGCAATCGGGAATGTTGGTAAAAGTAACTGTCGACAAAATGTTGCGCAAACGAAGGAATTAGCAATCGCGAATGTAGGCAAATCGGACCCCTCCCCTATAATGTATTTTAACATATATATTTTAAATAATTTTAAAATATATTAATAAAAGGAGAAATATTCTTTCCTCTCTCTTTCCAGCATCGCGCATAATTAGCGCGCTTTTACTTGCCAATTTTAACTTTAATTTTCATAAGTAATATGTTATGAAAGGATATTTTTGATTGTTACTCTAAAAATTTTTTTTACATTTATCATAGAGAATTATATCATTCGCAAATATTCCATTTATTACAAATAAATTTATTTACGTATTTGAATAAATTTAATAAGTACGTACTTGTATCTCTGGAAAATTTGCTAACATAAGAATCGCAAAATTCATCGTAACAGCAGTTGTGTCGGTGGCCTAATAAATAAACATTTTATTTGTTACTTAAAATAATAAACAAATTAGAAGAAGAAAATAATTTAATGTATTGAATATAACAAAATCGAGAAAGAATAGACTAATAAGACCCGAACATAAATTTACTTACATTGTGTAAAAATACTTCTTAATAACAAATTTTTCAATCCTTCTTTTAAAAACGGGAGATATTTAAATTAATAGGGGCGCAGGACATTTTAATTTTTGTTAACTTTTCAATCGCTACATATGTAGAAAATATTCAGCACTATTTTTTAATTGAGTATTTTTCTCATGTTTAATAAAAATAACATTTCTGATAATAAAATCTCTTATTAAAATATCCTCTACATTTAGGATTTGACGTTATCTCATTTAAATTCGTGATTCAATAATCTGTGGTTCATTATCATAGCATATCGTTTTTATTAATATGATTATAAAAATTAAAAAGAAAATGGCATAAGAGCCAACGCTTGGTAGTTGGAGCGCAGAGAAACAACAACACTTCTTTCTTTTTTCTATATTAGTTTATTAAAAAACTCATATTACAACAACAAAAAGCGAACGTTTCAGATCATCTTTTGATTCTTTCTCAGCGCGATATTAACAATATACAGGGTGTCAGGCAATTTTTGACCTTTCTCGAAGTAAGAAGGTAGATTGGCTCAAATTAAGAAGGAAGGTACTATACTATTTTGCAATATTCGCAATAATTAACGAAAAATTAATTAAAGAAGATCGACCAAAGCGCGTGGCTCGAAGCACGACGGCGAAGGCGGTGAGTGTGTAAGCGCGTGGCGAAGGCTCCTCCCCTCCCCAATCGCCGCTTCGCCGCGCGCCGCCATTATGTTACAGTCAGATCGCCTTCGCCGTCGTGTGCTTCGAGCCACGCGCATTGGTCGATCTTCTTTAATTAATTTTTTGTTAATTATTGCGAATATCGCAAAATAATATAGTAGCTTCCTTCTTAATTTGAGCCAATCTACCTTCACACTTCGGGACTGTCAAAATTTCCTGCCACCCTGTGTATTACAGATTATGACGCGTTACATTGTACGAATTTGTTTCTCGACGCGTAGGTGACGCTAAATTGCATCCCGCGGAGGTCTAGTAAGCATTGTAGCCCTGCTTCCAACAGTCAATCAAATATACTATAATTGTGTTGTGCAAAGTCGCAGCAGATCCTACAAATCGAGTAAAAATAATAAAATAAATACCGAGAGATATTACACGTGAATGAACTTTTTTGTTTAAATTAATAGTTAGAAGCACGGCTCACCAGATTCCGCGTTTTTTACAATTAATAATACAGTATGCCGCTGTGTGTCCCATGTCGGTTCGAGATTCGATGACGAACTGTATAAATATTGTATATCCTCAGTTGTCAGGACGTAAACATAGACTCAATCAAGGACATGCGCAGTTGACTCAATGATACAAACATACAAACGCATGAACGAACGCCTTATATTTTCGATAAATTATTGATTATCGTCGCAAATGCATGATGCAAGCCCTCTGTATCACTCTGCAAGTTCAAACTATTATTTTGATGCTTGATAAACAGCATTTCAAGCATTTCACAGCAGAGACAAATCTTTCGCCCAACGAAGACTCCCTGTCCAAAACCTCAGATTCTTCCTAATTAAAATCATGACCGAATTTCAGTCTGTGATTGGTTATAACCGAAAGTTGTGACGTATTTCGTCGGATATGATTTCGGTGTTCAGAAATTCGTTTTCTTAATTGTCTGCTAGTCTGGCCGACATATGAATCTGTCTGGCCGGCATCGCAATCATTGCACGAGACTTTATACACTATATTGTTACACGAATCTTTTGGCATTATGTCTTTATGGGCCCTGACAAAATTACGAAGTTTATTTAAGCCGAAATATAGATTATAGCCGAAGATACTCCCGTGTCATGATTACTAAAGAACTCACTTATATTGTTCCGAAAAGATTAGAATGTATGGAATTGTGAAATATGTAGAGGGTCTTTTTTCAGGGTGGTCCTCGCCGAGCCCTAAGCCTGTCCGATTCAAGGCCAATAGCAACTTCAGACGCTCTCGTATTACATGGAAAATGTAAAATAGAGGATAGCCATTGTCCAAGAGGACGCTGACTATCAGCTCAAAGTTTTTTTTATGGAATCTCGGATGCGACAATAAAAAGGAACGATCCATCAATCTCACGATTGTTCCCCTCTTATGGCATAGTGAATGATTCGACTTATAATTTAGATATCTCCCAGAAAAAGTAGGTTTGTGATACCAATCGAATTCGATTAAATTATTGTTCACGATTATTGTAATATTAAGAAAATTAAGTTCATTATCAACTCCCTCCTCCAATGTGAACCGAAGTCTTGGGTGAAAAGAGTTGAAGATACCCAAGACCTCATTGAACATAGAAGAGGGAGCTACCAAAGCTATATCATCCACATACTTATAATAGAATGGTAGATTGAAGGGAATACGTCTAATTGCTTTAGTTTCCAAATCTTGCAGAGTGATATCGGCAATGATGGGGGATAAGGGAGAGCCCATGAGAGTTCCGAATGTTTGTTGGTATATTTTTCCATTAAAAATGAAGAAAGTAGAATTTAGTATAAACCGAACTGCAGTCAAGAATTCATCGCGGGGAATGCTGCACTTTTCTTTTATTAAACACCATCCCTCTGAGACGCTATGGGATCGTCCCAATTGCGCACATTCCCGATCGGACACATGCTTTTGCCTTGTGCTTTTAATGCGAAATGAAGTCTATTATTGTACGACTCCACATGGGTTTGCAACTTTACACGCGAAATGAAGTTCAATTCACACCACCCTGTGCTTTCAGTGCGAAATGAGGTCTATTATTGTACGACTTCACATGAGTTTGTGTCCGATCGGGTCTGTGTCCGATCAAGAAATGTTGTCGTGTTCGATTGGGAATGTGCGCAATCGGGACTCACTCGACGCTATCCAACGCTAAGTCTAGTTGGATGTTGGTAAAGAGAGAAACAACATCCAACGATAATAATTTAAAGTGGTCATCTAATTGTACATCTGATAGGTTTTTGACCAATTCAAAGCTATTGGCAACATGACTATGTGCCCTGGGGATAGCGTCATAGATGATTTTATGTAAAAATGCAGTTAATGGGTGTAGGGGAGTGTTGATTGAGGAGACAATGACTCTAAATGGGTAGTTCGGCTTATGAATTTTTGGTAATCCATAGGCCCTCGGTAACACACCATCAGTGCAGTTCAAACGCTTGTAAGTCATATCGGAAATGCAGTTATGATTTTGCATCTCACTAGTAACTCATGGAGACCATTAATCATTTTCCTAATCGGATTTTTACTTAAAACTAAATAGGTGCTTTCGTCACTAAACATATCTGTCATCTTTTTTAAATAAATCTCCCTCTGCCAAGGGCAACCGTGACATTGCCCTTATCCGCTCTTGTAAAAATGACGTTGGAGTTTTCCCGTAGGAATTTTTTTGTAAAGTTTGCCGCGCGAATAAGTGTCTCATCCTCCCCCGACACACCGAAAGAATGGCTAACTATCTTATTAATTATTGGGGCAGAGCGGTTCCTGATAGCAATTTGATTATTTATCGGGAGTCTTCTAATGTTATGTTCAATATTTTTGACTATTTCAACTATTGCTCTTTCATTACTTCTAATTGGTAAGCAAAAATTATTCCCTAGTTGTAACAGGCCTTGGACCTCTCTCGGAATGTCAATAGAGGAAAAATTAATGAACCATCCATCAACCAAATCGAGAGCGGAAGGCGTTTCTTTGTGGGTAAGAACAGAAGGACTAAAGTCGATCATCACCGAAGTCATATTTGATTTTTTGTCAATCGGTTTAAACGAAAAGCAAGGTTTTACGACGCCCTCCGCTGGTCGAGTAGCATCAGACTGGAGATTCACACGCGGCGGTATCGCGGAATGTGATTCGAAAGCACCATAATAGCAAATCGGTTGAATCTGGCTATCGACGAAAAGTCGATGTTTATGGATCAACCAATTCAGTTTTTTATCCAATCTCCGATGTTCACCAGTGAAATAAAAATGGAGGGACTTGCATTGTCTCGAAAAAAATACATTACAAATATTGTTGGAAGCAGGGCGCTTACTAGACCTCCGCGGGATGCAATTTAGCGTTACCTACGCGTCGAGAAACAAATTCGTACAATGTAACGCGTCATAATCTGTAATATATATTGTTAACATCGCGCTGGAAGGATCAAAAGATGATTCGAAACGTTCGCTTTTTGTTGTTGTAATATAAGTTTTTTAATAAACTAATATTGAAAAAAGAAGGAAGTGTTGTTGCTTCTCTGCGCTCCAATTACTGCGCGTTGGCTCTTATGCCATTTTCTTTTTAATTTTTTGATTATTTGAACCAAATCTCTAATTATTAAATTTAATATGATTATGATGCTCAATAATGTGTGTTTTTAATAATCTGCCTGTCTAGTTAACATGTGATGCACCATAATCTTTACATGAAATTTTATGTACTATTTTTTATTTGACTGTTTAGGGAGAACGTTTTTTTATATACTTTAATGAAGGAATGCAATTTGTTTATATCAATGTAGAATAAATTACATTCCGATCAGATGGATCACGTATCTAAAAAACTGGAATATGGCATATGATAGAATATGGTATATGATATATGTTAAAAAATATGAGGCGATCCGTGTTATCAACATTGCTTGTAATTGATTTCTTCTTTCATTTTTATTAAATAATGTTACTTTTGTATGGTGAAGATATATCAAAGGAAGGAACCGAAACCGTTCATTATTCAAAAAGATTTTTTACATAATGTAAGTGTATTTATTTACCACACTCGATTCCTTAGCCTTAATTTTTTCCGATTTCCTACATTTATACAATACAATAAATTATTTTTGTTTATATAAAAATATAATTATGTATAAAAATATTTTACATACCGTTAATATCATTGTTTTTAAATGATCACGTAACATCTTTTGTGGGAACTTGTCTTTATGAGATGCTTTTAGTAGAATATTGAGAAGTGTTTTTTCTATATCATTTAAAAAATAAAATGTGAAATTTTGTGCGTAAATGTACGTGTGTATATTTTTTATTTTATAATAGTAGAATTCGTGATATGCTATTTTAAAAATTAATATTGAAAATAAATTTTAAAGAAAAAAAATACCTTTAGCAATGATCAAAATTAAACAGTTTGATTGTATTTTAATAATTAAAATAAGCATTTTAATAATGTTTTAACTGAAACTTTATTAAAAAAATTATTTTGCTGAAAATCTACGTATTTTACGTAAATCATAATACAACGATGAAAACATACAAACAAAGCATGGATAAAAACTTACGAGTTGGTTCATATTTAGTCTTGGCATTCTCCTCATTTAATGCATATATTTGTATTAACTGTAATATTAAATTATGTAGTAAGTAAAATACTATACAACTTATAATTAATATTCATACTATTAATATTCTCACTATTTACCTTATCTATAAAAGAATGTAAGAAATTTACATTCTCTCGCTGTTTCTGTCCCATAGCAGTAAGGTTAAATATAAAATTAGGATATAAGAATACATTTCGTATTCTTAGTTTAATAAATTTTTTGGTGCTAAAACATCTTTCTTTTAAAATATTTTACAAGATATAAAATATATTTAATTAATCATATTAAGTTCCACGAATAGAATTTAAAAAAAATATTGTTTTCTTAGTTATATGTTAATGAAACTATTTATATTAATAAAGATTTAATTTGAAATATAATTGCTACACACATTTATAAAAAAATTCTTTTGAAAATGCAACTTCTTAAGAAAATTTATGGTTATTTTCAAATGGATTTACGTTTATGATTTATGTATTTTAATATTTTAAGAAGTTAGAATTTTATATATATATAAAAAAAAATTATTTTACCTTTTCATTTTTTCAACAAATTGATTCGTCTCGTTTGAGAAGAGTTCCGTTTTAATGTCTGTTATTGTGCCTTTAATATCAACATAAATAAAAAACGTGAATTCATTATTCAAAATATTAACTAATAATATTAGTAAAAGTGCATATATAAAAGTGCAATATTAGTAAAAGATTACATAGCACTGATTTTATCGCCGCTTGGATATGTTATAGAGGAGGTTGTCCTGAGTAATTCTTCGCAAAAAATAAGCGGGGGACGGCATTCGTTTAGAATTTTAGAAGATATAACAAGTTAAAGTTCGACAATTTTAACGTGTTTCTTAGGTATTATAGGCTGTTTTCTCGAGCTTAATACAAAATTTGATGACGTTGATCGATATTTGCCTGCATTTTTCGTGTAACACGCTATCTAAACACAAGTTCAAAAACTTGTACACAGCAACAGCAACACTGCACCGATCGGAGCGACCTATTGCAGCTGCTTACCTAATGTGTTGGTCAACTTATTAGTCCCCACCACACTGATGCAGTGTTGCCACATAAAGAGTAAAAAATTCATTCTTATTACTTCTGAGACAAACCTCGTATCTAACTATTATATCAAAAAAGCGTTATATGCAAAATAAATAAATATACAAAAAATCGTTATTTTATCAAGCGACGCGGTAGCGTACCTCACTGTTCTCGACGCGGCGCTACCAAGTAGCTTATCCGGAATTTCACGTCAAGTAAACTTTCAGTTAAGATATTTAATAAATTGAAACCGTAATTAAAAATTTAACGACACTTTTATATATAATGTGAATACAAGCTTTCGATTGCGATCAGTTTGAATAAAATCGGTGCAGTCAATCCTGAGAAATGATGATTGAATATCAGAATTGTGACATTTTTCGTTCTTCTTTTTTCCTTTTCAAGGTTCACACTCACGTACATATGCTCGGACGTACACACGCAAAGCGAGTTTGTCCCTCAAACGGCGTTCACACCGTGCATATACGATTATTGCTTCGATGTGCAAAATGTTTTAAGAGACAAAATCATATGCGTGCACACGTGTGATATGTTTATGTATGTGTGCACGTACGTGTGAGAGATTAATTTATTGTCAAAAACCATCCCTTCTGGGTGAAATTTAAAATCTTAGAAACGGAGCCGTCAAAATACGGAACTTCTGCCGTTAAAATTTAAAAAAAAAGTAATTTCATCGTATAATAACAAAAACTATCCCTTAAAAAAGCAAATTTCAAAAATCACTCCTTGAGGATAAAAAATAATATCTCGAAAATGATACGTCGCAGAAATATCGGACTTACGCCATTAGTTAAGGTTTCTCCAAAGACTAATTAATATCGTATAATAACAATTTTTAAAAACTACCCCTTGGGGTGAAATCTAATATTTCAGAAACGGTGCACCACAAAAATATAAAACCTATGCCGTTAGATAAGATTTGTAAAAAGACTAATTTACCGTATAATAACAATTTTTAAAAACCACCCGTTGGGGGTGAAATCTAATATTTCGGTAACGGTATACCACAAAAATATAAAACCTGTAATGTTAGTTATGACTTGTAGAAAGACTAATTAAGCGTATAATAACAATTTTTAAAAATTATCCCTTGGGGTGGAATCTAATATTTCAGAAACAGTCTACCATAGAAATATAAAACCTGTGCCGTTAGATAAGACTTATAGAAAGACTAATTTACCGTACACACACACACACACAATACAATTTTCAAAAATAAAAAATTATCCCTAAAAATAATTTACAAATATTTTCTCCCAAAAAATAATTTTCAGAAAGGATATAATAAAAAATTATCCCTAAAAATAATTTACAAATATTTTCCCCCAAAAATAAAATTTTACAAAATAGTGTGATTTCTTTAAAAAAGAACCTTATAAAGGTAAAGAAAAAATACGCCAAGTACATAAAAAATATTTCGCTTTGTATGCAACAAAATGTTTAATAAAAAAATATCCCTAAAAATAATTTACAAAAATTTTCTCCCAAAAATTAATTTGTAGAAAGGATATAAAATTTTACAAAAAGATGTGATATCCCTCTGAAAAAACCTTACAAAGGTTAAAAAAATACGCCAAGTACATAAGAAATATTCTACCTTATATGCAACAAAATGTTTAATGAAAACAGTCCTTAAAAATAATTTACAGTAATTTTCCCTCAAAAAATTCATTTTCTAAAGAAATAAAACCTTAAAAAATAATTTTCCTAAAAAAACACTAAAAAATAAAATATCGAAACTAAATAGGAAATCAATAATTACTATTAGTCAAGTACCTAAGAGTAATTTGTAAATTTGATATAATATTTGCCATAAAATATCAATTTTACATTGTAGAAATATTATACATAAATTTCCCCTAAGAAATTAAAACGCATTATTATATTTATTTAGAGAAACTTTTAAAATATTTAAAATCAACACTAAATGAGAATTAGTATTCTTTTAATTTTTAAAACATTTTTTATATAATGTATATAATTTAAAAAAAACGTTTTACGCAAGTTTTAAATCGCACAGTCTTTAAATCGAAGTAAGTTATGAAAACTTGGCGTGCCCGGATCGTAATCAAACACAGATTAAATATTTAATTACATAATATCTAAGATTTTACATTTTATTGGGGATATATTTGTTTATAATGTAAACGATCCGGGCACGCCAAGTTTTCATAACTTACTTCGATTTAAAGACTGTGATTTAAAACTTGCGTAAAACGTTTCTTTTTAAATTATATACATTATATAAAAAATGTTTTAGGAATTAAAAGAATCCTAATTCTCATTTAGTGTTGATTTTAAATATTTTAAAAATCAAGTTTCTCTAAATAAATGTAATAATGCGTTTTAATTTCTTAAGGGGAATTTATGTATAATATATCTACAATGTAAAATTGATTTCATGGCAAATATTATATCAAATTTACAAATTGCTCTTAGGTACTTGGCTAATAGTAATTATTGATTTCCTATTTAGTTTTAATATTTTATTTTTTTATATTTTTTATGAAAATTATTTGTTGAGGTCTTGTTTTTTAGAAAAATAGTTTTGTGAGGGAAAATTATTCTAAATTATTTTTAAGGACTTTTTTTATTAAACATTTTGTTGCATATAAGGTAGAATATTTTTTATATGTACTTGGCGTATTTTTATAACCTTTGTAATGTTTTTTTTAGGGGGATTATTCGATTGTTCATTTTTGTTTTTCTACAAAAAATTATAGAAAAAAATTCTACAAAAAATTATAGAAAAAAATCAGCTAAAAATTGCTTAAACTTACATATCAGTTGCAAATGTTATATTAATATTAAAAAATATTGCAAAAATGTAAAAGTAAATATCATAAAAATTTCATACAAGAAATTTGGCATTCTTATATCAATTGTACTGAAGAAATAATATAGTAAGAAAAATTATTATTAATGATAAAGAAAATTTTATTATTAAATTTCAAATATAAAAAATTTGCAAGTTATATAGATCTTGTATGGCAATAAATATATTTTTATATGTACTTTTATCGTTACAATCAAGAAAATTCTTATTGACGACAAAATAAAATAAAATACAGTATAATAATATAAAATACAGTATAAGGAGCGATCGTGGTGAAGCAGATTGGGAGTCGGAGTAAAAGAAGCATAAAGGCTCAGGATACAAATCCAACCAGGCGCAAGGATTTTCACACAACCGTCCCTCCTTTCTCCTCCCCGCATGGGCAGACGGAATAGATTACCAAGAAGCGACAGAATGAAGAAGAGGAGAGAGGAGGAAAGAAAGGGGTGTAAAGAGGCATGGAATAAAGGAATCCCCTCCCAATCAGAAAGGAGAATAGAAAGAGGATATAGAGGAAAGGAAAAGATAGAAGAAGATAGAGAACGGGGTCACGGGATTAAAAGAAAAGGAGGGAGAAATGGAGATGGAAAGAAGAGCAAAGAAGAGAAGACAGAAGTAGGAGGGATAAAGGAGAAATGAGGGGTTTGGAATCAGAGACGGTGATAAAGAAGAAGGATTGAAGTGGAATAGCAAGAGGGAAAGAAGGAAAGAAAAAAGAGAACGATAAAAGGAATTATAGAACTATAATACATGTCTCTGATTCCATAAACCCCTTATTTCTCCTTTATCTCTCCTACTTCTGTCTTTTCTTCTTTTATGTATATGTGTGTAAGTATATATGTGTAATATACTGTACAAATTGTAAAAGATTCGGGACCGCACCTTTCAAAAGCGCCTTCAATCCCCAAGGAGAAGAATATGGAATCATTATTATTATAATGCTATATATAATATATAATATGAATAAATTAAAAAAATAAAATAAATTATATAAATAAATATTATTATATAACAATATAAAGTTCTTTGCATTAAATTTTTATGATTTTTACACATTCTTTGCAATATTTTTATGACATTGTAACTTTTATTAAAAGATATATAAGTTTAAATAATTTTTTATTCTCAACATATTTTTCACAAGGAAAAGATTTGAATAAACGATATAATAGACAAATAGACAATAGACAATGAAATAACACTTTGTATTGCTTTTTTTAATATATTAAACTAATATCTCTTTATAAACTAATTTTTTGAATGAGCATGCGAATTCGGTACTTCTTCATACTTTCTTGAAAAAAGATAATTTTTTACATATATGGAAACTTTCATACTCATAACTTTGATGTGTAATCTTAACAATTTAATATTATTTAATTTATAAAGTGCAAACTATTATTTACCATTAATGTTCTCTTTTTGTATCTCTTAGAAAATTGTTTATTTCTTTTTAATTTTTATAAAAATTATATGCAAACGTTTTACAATAAATAAAAACATTTGGTCTTACCACACGCAGCATTCAGAGTACACTTTAATATATGATCAAGAAGAGTGATTTTATTTCCACTTAATCCAACTGTTTCTAATTTATCCGTTAATATTAAAGATTCTTCGACAAATATATCAAAAGACTTTCGTAACATATTTATATTAAAGCTTGCTGCTATTATTTTACGATATTTAATCCATATAGATTCTGAAATAAATATTATAAAAAGAAAAGAAAATTAATAATATACATAAATATATATAATATTAATATTAGAATAACTAGTACTGATTATATACTTACAAGGGAACCTCGTAAAAATTGAAAATTTTAATGAAACTTTATATACATGTAGGGGGGGGAGAAGGTAAATAGATGAACTTGGAAATTTTTAGTTGTTACTCAAAAACAATTTTAAGGAGAGAAATTACCCTTCATTTGATATCATAGAGCGACTTTTTGTTTTTTTCGATATATCTAAAAAGTTATTCGAGATATCGAAAAGTGTTTTATATAAAAGTTTCATAGATGAAACATCTCTATTTAATCATATTAATAAAATTTTGAAAAAATAATTTTTTTCAAAAAAATTTTTTTTAATTTTATTAATATGATTAAATATATGTAGATATGATTTTACTGTTTTTGTATAAAACATTTTTCGATATTTCGAATAATTTTCTAGATATTTCCTACATATGTAGGATGATTTCACCTCTTAGAATTGTTTTTTAGCAGCAACTGAAAATTTCTATTCATCTATTTACCCATCCTCCCACATATGTGTAGTTTCATCAAAATTAAAATTTCCGGACTCATGAGACATTTCCTTATTAGTTTTATTACATCCATCAACGGATGGATATTTAAAAAAATATTTTATTTATTTATTATTATTTTTAATTTTTTAATGGCTTTTAAATAGTTATGAAGCCTATAATATTTTACATTTGCTTTCTCTTGTTAAAATAAAATACTATTCAGAATTTTTATACATTATAACATATTATTTCTAGTAATTTACAGAATCCATTTTATTGTCTCTCTCAATTCTATCACAAGATAAATAAAAAGATACAAATATATATTTTGTAATAGCAATATATTTTCAATTACCGTTATACTCTAGAAAAATTTTATCTACATTTCAAGATAAAATTCATTTAGATTAATTAGATCAACAATAGTATTTTTCACTAAAGAATACACTTAAAAATAAATGTACTTTTTTACTGATACAATAAGCATTTATTGCATAAGTTTTAGCGGATCGACAAATGCGATTTTCTTGAATTATTATTAAAATACCATACTAACCGATGTTCGTCGCAAGCGAACTGCGTAATATTGATTTAGCTTGTTTATAAAAACAAAAAAAGATATAGTATTTCTTTAAAAAATTTCTGTATTCTATAAAAAGTTTTTTTCTTATCATATTTCATTTTGTTCATGTTAACGCGCGA
This sequence comes from Camponotus pennsylvanicus, assembly GCA_023638675.1. Lineage (NCBI taxonomy): Eukaryota > Metazoa > Arthropoda > Insecta > Hymenoptera > Formicidae > Camponotus > Camponotus pennsylvanicus. The sequence continues at coordinate 13,612 of JALHBL010001250.1, forward strand.
TCACATATCAAGTTTCCAAATAAATTATGATAAAATATGAAATATTAAGTTCACCATTTCGACGAATTTTGGTACATTTAGATATATACAGGGTGAGTCAAAAGTATGTTTTAAAAATTTGTGAGCGTGTTCCTGGATAAAAAGGAAGAACAAATGTTCATATGAACATATGGTCGCAAATGCTTTGTTGTCGAGATAATGGACATAAATCAGCAGTATCAAATAATGCTTTATTTGAACGTTTACAATTTTGTTATTGTTGTTTGTTTTTTTTTTGTTTTTTTATTTTTTTTGTTTTTTGTTTTGTGTGCAGGATGCTTGCAGGATGGTCCGTAGAAATCCTGGTGTTTTCGAACGACTGCGCCAGTCATGCGGACGTCGTGCTCAAGCATGTGTTGAAAATGATGGAGGACATGTAGAACATCTCTTATAAACAACAATAACAAAATTGTAAACGTTCAAATAAAGCATTATTTGATACTGCTGATTTATGTCCATTATCTCGACAACAAAGCATTTGCGACCATATGTTCATATGAACATTTGTTCTTCCTTTTTATCCAGGAACACGCTCACAAATTTTTAAAACATACTTTTGACTCACCCTGTATACTATATACAAAATTTCTAAATTAGAATGATTGATGGAAAATAAATTGGCAAATATAACCTGTTTATTTTGACAAAAGTCAACGTACATTTCAATAAAAGCACATCTTAATAATTTCTGTAAGTTAAAATAAAAAAAATCTAAAATCCGACATTTTGGTGGATTTGGTTGTTTTAATGTTATCAAAACATTGACGTTAAAGAATACTAAAAAAATTTGTTTTTTAATAATAATTTCAAATTTGTCATTTAGTGAAGTGTAAATAAAAATATTATGATTATGGACAAAAAAATTATGTTATAAAAACTGTTCTTTTTATAATTATGTTATTATATAATTTAAATATACTCATAGTTATAAAAATAACTATAAATTTTATTTTATTAAAAATATCTTACCAGGAGCTGTGAGTAATCCTTTGCCGAAAAATGGTTCAGAAAGTTTATATATGAAACTTTTATCCACACTATTTTGTAAGATTGTCTACAATGTTATGTAAAACATTTTTAAATATTTTGAATGTATACTCTCTGTTACATTATTTAAACAATTAATATTTATACTTTAGAAAATCTGTTTTTCTCTCTTTTTCTTTGGTTAGATTAGAGAGAGAGAGAGAGAGAGCGATAAATTATTATATAAAATTAAATAATTATTTTCTTTGGAATAAAATATAGATTTTTTAAATAAAAGCAAATTTGAATCATATGCATATACCCAGACAGCACAAGACATCCTATGGACGTTCATTTTATGTCCATTTTACGCCTACACTTCTATGGACATGAAATGAACGTCTATCGTACATTCGATTCGAGACATCCGTTAACGGCCAATATTTGGACGTCCACAAAATGTCCGATCTTGAACGTCAAAGTTTCGCGCGAGCACGCAAGGATGTGTAAGTTCGTGTTAGTTCGTTCGTTTACTGCTACGCGACGTGCGACGCGTTATCTTTCTCGTATTTAAGTTTTAGTTATAAGAATTATATAAAGTTTGCAAAGGGTAACAAATAAGATTAAAAATATACTGTTCAACTTAATTTCTAATCTCATTGCAGGAGCTTCAGATATTAAATTGATTTTATAAGTCGGACAAGTAAATGTCCGGCGAATAAACGAAAATAATCCGTTCATTACCTATTTGAAATGTAAAGTGTAATATGCAAATATAAATTATAAATAAAATTTTTATATGAAGTTTTTATGTAAAATTTTATATGTAATAGATAAATTATATTATCATTTAGGGATTAAAGCATGTCCACCAATTTCATAAACAGATATGCCACGGACGTCCATTAAATGCCCAAAGAACGTAAAACGGATCATCTATGGATATCCTCAATATCCTTAATGGTCGTCTTATAGATGTCCTTCGGATATTTGTGTGCAGTCTGGGAACTGAGGTTCATAAAATTTTAAGACAATTTTTTTATAATAAATGTATTATTTTACAAATACTTTAAAAATTTAATTATCAAAAAATCATTATAAAAGATTGGCGTTATTATTTTAAAGGCATCTTTAAAGAATTCATTACATGTCAGAATAGAGATTTCAAAACTCAAAACATACATTTATATGTTCTGAGTATAAATATTATATACATTCTCAGCTTTTAGAACCTATACGGTAAATAATTGGTATTAGATATCCACTTAGATATCCTTCATGGTCACTAAGGATATCAATGAATATACAGTCATTAGAACGAAAAACAGTCATTAGACATGCTGTAGATATCCAAATGTCTGCAATTCGAAGTTTTATAGATTTCTACAGGATATGTAAACCAATATCCTATAGATATCCGTACAACATTCAGTGGATATTTATATAGATACATTTATTAATATAAATACATTTACTATTATGTATTGATATTTATTTTTGCATGGATATTTATTCTATCTTTTATGATACATATACGACGGAATTCGCCATAAAAAAAAATTAATCGTCTGCGGTTAATTTTTGGAGCTCTGGAGCTCCTCTCACAAAAGATAGAAAAGATACGGCTATAACAGTTTTCGAGCTAATGCGCTCTTTGACAGATAAGCCATGACTCGCGGGGTTAGTGCCGCGGCCTTATATACTGTCTTATGTTAGATAAATCCCACTTTCGGGTTAGGCGTTTTCCTTTTCGCCACCTAGCGGCAAGGCATGAAACTCGTGGAAATATATGAATATCCATTGGATATCTTTGGTAGCTACTTGGTGGATATACACTCATACTAAAAAAAACGGACTATTAAATTTTAGCAAAATATTTTAATATCTTTTAATGACAACAAATCAGCAAAAAATCACCATATTGATATGAAATAAAGCTTAAATTAAACAGTTCTCTTAAAAACTAAAATAACCAAATTTGAGTTACAAAAAATGTTTTACAAAATGACAAATGCTGAAGATAGACTTTGAGAAATAGAAAACAAATTTTTGTCTAAACTGCTACATTGCTCAGGAAAATCGGCTGGTGCAAAAATGTTTTTAAGTTTATTTATTTCTTAATAAATCCATATTTTAATAAATTTTCTACGACCTTTTTTGATAGTTACACCATTTTGAAGAAAATGTTACAAAATGAAACTTTCCTTGTAAAATCTGCAATTCAGAAACAAATTATCATGGAAAACTTTTTCAAAAAAGAAATTAAAGTAACTCGATCCAAGATGCTTCATAGAGATAGACGGTCAGATTCAAATCTTTCCTCAAAACGATATAACTTTATCAAAAAGGATTGTAGAAAATTGATTAAAATATGAATTAGGAAATAAAATTGATTAAAATATGAATTAGGAAATAAATGAGCTTAAGTACCCATACATTTTTGTACCAAGAAACAAAAATTTTTGTAAAATTTTTGTACCAGTTAAAAAAAAATTTGTTTCTCATTTCTCAAAGTTTATCTTCAACGCCCGTCATTTTAAAATATTTTTGTAAAATATTTTTTGTAACTCAAATTTGTCTTTTTGCTTTTAAAAAAAATATTCAAGCTTTAATTTGAGTTTTGTTTCATTTTAATACGATGATTTTTCGCTGATTTATTGTTATTGAAAGATGTTAAAAAATTGTGCTAAAATTTAGTGGCCCGTATTTTTTGTGTGTGAATGTAGATATGTGGATAACATGTGTATATCTGTGGATATTTCTGATAGCTACCTAGTGGATATAGATATGTGGATGTTATATATACATCTACTAGTTATCTATAGAGGATATGGACCTCATATAGACATTTAGATATTTATTAGATATCTATTATATAAATTTTTCCGCGTGGGTATTGTAATTATGATTCTCCAATTGCGATATTTGTCATGTATATATTTATATGTATATCTGTTGTCATTACCTGTTCTGAAAGAATGCTGGGTATGTATGTAATTATTTATTCAGAATATATATTTTGAAATTCTACGTTGACATGTAATGAATTCTTTAAAGATGGCTCTTTAAAAATAAAAAATAAAATAATGTGAATTTTGTTTAATGACTTTTTGATAATTATATATTTAAATATTCGTAAAATAATATATTTAATTATAAAAAAAGTGTTTTATAGTTGTACGGAACTCAACTAATAATTCACAATATTTAATTTTTCTTTTAAGAAACGTCGATTAAAAAAGTACATTTAACAAACGAAATTAGCACTAAAACGGTTTGATGTATATCTGAAAAACATTGGGATAAAACGTTTAATTTGGGATACAAAATATGCCTCAAAAATATTGAGGTAATATTTTTAATTTAAGGAAATATTTATATATTTTAATCAATTGTGTAATTGAAATTATGGCTGTAGTTCCGAATAGCTGTTACCTCCGATTAGATTGAAATTTTGCAGACCTTTTTCTCAACGATATAAGAAAATCGTCCAAGGGATTTTTGGCGCATCGGCACCGTTCCGTCCCCACTTCCCCTCAAAGGTAAAAAATATTTTACTCTGTATCTTCGAAAATATCGATTTTAGAAAAAAAAAAAACGTAAGTTAGATCGACCACACTGGCAAAGTTATTCATTGGTAATATATCACAACGTTTCGACCAAGGTTTTGGTCCTTACCAAGTGAACTAAAAATTTTTTACAATATTATAAGAAGTAATTGACATACAGTAAATTGATAGAAAGAATAAGCGAAAAAAATCATATACATACAAATCACTGTGTTAGGATTGCATTATGTCAACCTCTCGATCCAACTAACTGAGAAAGACTAAACGACCTTTATTAGTCTATCATAAATATTGTTTAAATTCTCAGTTTCCTTCTGTAAGTTAATAGTGTTGTCAAGCTTTTTAATAAAAAACATTTCAGCAATTTCTCTCTTTCTCACATGTTTCTCATTATGTAAAATAACCGGTAATGACCAATCGAAATCAAGATCAAATTCCAATTTATGTTTACTAATGACAGAAAGATTACTTGCGTGCACTTTGATGTTATTAAAATGTTCTTTAACACGAGTACCTAAATGTCTTTTTGTTTGGCCAATGTATGAGGTGTTACAATCCTTACAATCTAATTTATAAACGACTTCAGTCCTGCTATTAATAGGCAATCTATCTTTCCCACGTTTAATCAACGCATTAAGTTTTTTAGGTACATTATAGACAACCCTAAGACCAATATTCTTAAAAACATGATCTCATCACTCAAGCCCTCCACAAACGGTAGAGAGATGTAGGACGGTGTGACTGAATTATTACAATCAGTATTCATATTTACGTCATCACGATGTTTTAAAAAATCAAGTCTTTTTTTAACGTAACGTAATTAATAACCTGAGTAGGAAAACAATTGTTGAATAAAATCTGTTTCACAATATCTATATTCTTAAAATGAAACCAAACATCAGACAATAAAGTAGCACGGTCAACGAGATTATAAATGATGTTCATTTTATATTTAAACGGATGCTTAGAATGAAAATTAATCTATCTGTCAGAGCACGTGGGTTTTCTATACCAATTAGTCAAAAGACGACCATCTGAGCGAATGACAATCGTGTCCAAGAAACTAATACAAGAATCAGACTCCATTTCGTGAGTAAATGTCAAACGTTGATGATAATTATTGAAGACTGATTTTATCTCATCAACCTTTGTGCGTGGAACAATAGTAAAAATGTCATCCACATATCTATAATACGTTGGAACATTAAAGCTCAAAAAACTTAAGCAATGCGTCTCTAAATCATCCATCACGATATCTGACAGAATAGGTGACAGGGGAGAACCCTGGACTATCAAAGATCTGCTCATAAAGCTGTCCATTAAACGAAAAACTAGTGGAATCCAAAACCGTTTCTATCCCGTATAAAAACTGAGAACAATTAAATTTCGTATTAGGAGCAATATAATTCCAACGTTTAGCAACAGCACTCAAAACTAACTCTTTAGGAATATTAGTAAATTATTGTCTGATGTTCGGTTTCATTTTAAGAATATAGATATTGTGAAACAGATTTCATTCAACAATTGTTTTCCTACTCAGGTTATTAATCGTTACGTTAAAAAAAGACTTGATTTTTTAAAACATCGTGATGACATAAATATGAATACTGATTGTAATAATTCAGTCACACCGTCCTACATCTCTCTACTGTTTGTGGAGGGCTTGAGTGATGAGATTAGTCGTGTTTTTAAGAATATTGCTCTTAGGGTTGTCTATAATGTACCTAAAAAACTTAATGCGTTGATTAAACGTGGGAAAGATAGATTGCCTATTAATAGCAGGATTGAAGTCGTTTATAAATCAGATTGTAAGAATTGTAACACGTCATACATTGGCCAAACGAAAAGACATTTAGGTACTCGTGTTAAAGAACATTTTAATAACATCAAAGTGCACGCAAATAATCTTTCTGTCATTAGTAAACATAAATTGGAATTTAATCATGATTTCGATTGGTCATTACCGGTTATTTTACATAATGAGAAACATGTGAGACAGAGAGAAATTGCTGAAATGTTTTTTATTAAAAAGTTTGACAACACTATTAACTTACAGAAGGATACTGAGAATTTAAACAATATTTATGATAGACTAATAAAGGTCGTTTAGTCTTTCTCAGTTAGTTAGATCGAGAGGTTGACATAATGCAATCCTAACACAGTGATTTCTTTCTCTCTCGCAATACAATAGCTAACTAAGATACTGTATGTATATGATTTTTTTCACTTATTCTTTCTATCAATTTACTGTATGTCAATTACTTCTTATAATATTGTAAAAAATTTTTAGTTCACTTGATAAGGACCAAAACCTTGGTCGAAACGTTGTGATATATTACCAATCAATAAATTTGCCAGTGTGGTCGATCTAACTTACTTTTTTATTTTATTTACTGGCGACATTAAAGAATTTAACATTATCAGAGAAAAAAGTTTCCAATAGAAGTTGAAGCTCTTGAAAAGATCTACAAGAAAGGTTATGTACATTTTTTTCGTAAACTCGTTATTTTGGGTACTAAATTAGAAAATAGTGCGCGCGCGCGTGCGTACACATACGCGGGGGGTGCAAGGGGGCCTTCGGCCCCCCTGCCGCACTACCCCGCCGGTAGATAAGGTGGACTTCGCTTTACAACGTACAGCTTGTGTCTATTGTGGCAAAACGAGGTCCACCTTGCCTACCGGCGGGCAGTGCGACAGGGGAGGGGGGCCGAAGGCCCCCTTGCACCCCCCCGCGCGCGTGTGTGTATTCCATATCTCTAGACATGGGTTTGGGGGGAGGGGGGCGAAACCCACTGCGTCTGCGCATATACTATAGAAAATGTTAAATAGATCAGTAGGATGTAAACAAACTTCATATACATATATAATGTTGTTAATAATAATCTATAATGCCTAAAAGAAGCGTTAAAATTGTCAAACTTTAACTTGTTATATCTTCTAAATTAATGCCGTCCCCCACTTATTTTTTGCGGGGAATTACTCAGAACAACCTCCTCTATAACATTGAAGTGGCTATAAAATCGGCGAGGTCTGATCTTCTATGCATATTTACCATACTGGTTTTGGTTTGTTAAAAAAAAGAGACTAGCCCACTATAGGTTAAAATTACTGTTTTCTAACATAATAACCAAAATAATGAGTTTACGAAAAAAATGTATATAACCTTTTTTGTAGATCTTTTCAAGAGCTTGAACTTTTCTTTAAACTTTTTTCTCTGAAATCGATATTTTCAGAGATACAGGGTAAAACATTTTTTAACTTTGGGACGGGGTGGGGGCGGAACGGTGCCGATGCGCCAAAAATCCCTTGGTACATTTTCTTATATCGTTAAGGAGAACGTCTGTGCAAAATTTCAACCCAATTGGAGGTAACAGCTATTCGGAACTTTATCCAAATGCTTAATTTGAGGACGTTTCTGTGTATCGATTGTATAATTCGAAAACAGTTTCCAACCAATGTCTGTCCCAAAGTATACAAACACTACAAAATTGACAATATTTTTTATTTATTACTCTATAAACAAAATTTCCAATATATTGTTTGTAAGATGCGAGTAAGTGTATAAAAGAAAGAATATTTTAAAATATGTTTATTTGTATATATGACATAAAGTATTCTACCGAAAATATACAAATATACAAGAAATCGTTTCTGAAACTAAACTAAAATATCCTATGCTATTTTGCAAACAGCCATGTAAAATTTCGAGATATTTATTAAAAAAAATTAGCCAAAGTACAAGCGCGCGGCGACGAAAGTCGTAATATTGTAATCTGATACTATGTGCGCGGCGAAACTGTGAGAGGAGATCTCACCAAACGTATCACGCTGAAGTGCCGCAAGCCGCTATTGTGTTTTGGAGATTTTTAATCAATATCTCGAAATTTTACGTCATTTGCAAAATGATATAGGACTTTTTGGTTCAGTTTAATAAGGTCTACTTGTGTATATTTTTGATATAAAACTTATGACAAATACTCTGTATATAGGATGTCCAGATAACTGAATCACCTCTTCTATGTAAATAGATTGAAACCCAAATAAAAATACTGTGTTTTGCGATTTTCGAAATAATTGATAAAAAATTAATTTTAAAAACTCGACCTATTTGCGCGAATATTAGCGCGTGATGGGAAAGTCGGTTGTTATATGATTACTACGACACAAGGGTCCAGTTGGAACTTTAAAACAAAGACATTGATTGGGAATTGCCTTCAAATTATGCAATTGATTGAAATATGTAAATATATCCTCAAATTAAAGATATTACCTCAATACTTTTGAGGCATATTTTATGCCCCAAAATAAATGTTTCTCTGGTATATTTCAAACCATTTTAGTGCTAATTTTTTATTTTGAGCGTATTTTTTGAGTCCACTTAAAAGAGAAATTAAATACTGTGAATTTCAGTTAAGACAATTAAGACATTAAACTTCAAATTTTTTATAATTAAATATATTATTTTACAAAAAAATATATATATAAATATAATTATATCAGAAAATCATTAAATAAAATTTGCATTATTTTTTATAAATAGTCGTCTTTATGGAATATATTACATGTCAGCGCAAAGTTTTGAACTATATGTTCTAAATAAATATATATACTCAGTATTTTTTCAGAACAAATAATGTGTATATATATATATATATATATATATACATTATTTGTTCTGAAAAAAAATATATATATATATATATACACAGGGTGTGTCATTTTAAGTGATGCAGCTGAATATCTCTTAAAGTAAAAGAGATTGGGAAAAATGTTTCAGACAATAGTTGTACTGTTTCGAGGGGGACATAAGACGGTGCCATCAGTTTGACCTTGAAGAGTCAGCTGAAGGTCACTTACAACTTTGTAAATGGGTCATCCTATATGCTTTTGCATATTCTTATAGCTCATCTCGAGAGCTTTCCAAAACACTATAATTAAGTTAGTTTTCATTAAGTACTTTCCGAGTTATGAGGTTTGAAATCATTTCTTAATTTTACATAAAATGTAAAATATCTTGTAAAATATTCATTTTTCGATTATCTTAACTTAATACTTTTATGTACAAAATAATGAAAGGAATCAATTGGTATAAAGAAAACACATAATTGTTTCGAAAAAAAAATGTAATTTGCAATTAACAATTACATTTTTTTGCTTAAAAATAATTATGTGTTTTCTTTACACCAATTGATTCCTCTTATTATTTTGTACATAAAAGTATTAAGGTAAAATAATCGAAAAATAAATATTTTACAAGATATTTAACAGTTTATGTAAAATTAAGAAATTATTTCAAACCTCATAACTCGGAAAGTACTTAATGAAAACTAACTTAATTATAGTGTTTTGGAAAGCTCTCGAGATGAGCTATAAGGATATGCAAAAGCATATAGGGTGTCCCATTTAAAAAGTTGGATGTGACCTTCACGTGACCTTCAGCTGACTCTTCAAGGTCAAACTAATGGCACCGTCTTATGTCTCCCTCGAAACCATACAACTATTGTCCGAAACATTTTTCCCAATCTCTATTACTTTAAGAGATATTCAGCTGCATCACTTAAAATGACACACCCAGTATATACATATATACAGGGTGTCGCAGACCACCCGTATCAGCCGAATATCTCAAAAACTGAGCGCGACAGACAAAAATATTTCAGACAAAAGTTGTAAGGTTTCAAGTAGCGCATTACATGGCGATATCAGTATGACCTTGAAGTTATTTGAAGGTTACATGAAGGTCACCTTCAATTTCTTAAATGGAACACTATATTTTTTATTGTATATTCTTGTAGCTTATCTCGAGGGCTTTCCAAAACATGTAATAAAATATTTTTCCCTCAAGTCCTTTTTGAGTTATGAGGCTTGAAATAATTTCTTAATTTTACATAAACCATAAAATATCTTGGAAAATATTTATTTTTCGATTTTCTTATCTCAATACTTTTACGTACAAAATAATAAGAGGAATCAATTGGTGTAAAGAAAACACATAGTTGTTTTTAAGAAAAAATATGGAATTGTTAATTGCAAATTACATATTTTTTCTTCAAAACAACTATGTGTTTTCTTTACACCAATTGATTCCTCTCATTATTTTGTACGTAAAAGTATCAAGGTAAGTTATTCGAAAAATGAATATTTTACAAGATATTTTACAATTTATGTAAAATTAAGAAATGGTTTCAAGCTATATAACTCAAAAAGTACTTGAGGGAAAAATATTTTATTGTAGTGTTTTGGAAAGCCCTCGAGATAAGCTACAAGAGTATGTAATAAAAAATATAGTGTTCCATTTAAGAAATTGAAGGTGACCTTCATGTAACCTTCAAATAATTCTTCAAGGTCATACTGATATCACCATGTAATGCGTTACTTAAAACCTTACAACTTTTGTCTGAAATATTTTTGTCTGCCGCGCTCAGTTTTTGAGATATTTGGCTGATACGGGTGGTCTGCGACACCCTGTATATACAGGATGTCTGAAAACCTTTCGCGGTCCCGAAGTGTGAAGGTAGATTGGCTCAAATTAAGAAGGAAGATCCTTTACTGTTTGGCAATATTTGCAATAATTAACGAAAAATTAATTAAAGAAGATCGGCCAATGCGCGTGGCTAGAAGCGCGCGGCGGCGAAGGCGGTCTCACTGTAACATAATGGCGGCGCGCGGTAAAGCAGTGATTGGGAAGGGGAAGAGCCTTCGCCGCGCGCCTACACACTCATCGCTCCTCACCTCCCCAATCACTGCTTCACCGCGCACCGCCATTATGTTACAGTGAGACTGTCTTTGCCGCCGCGCGCTTCTAGCCACGCGCATTGCCCGATCTTTATAATTAATTTTTCGATATATATAGTTATAGTCTCACAGACTATAACCCGTACATAATTAAAATATTAAATGTTAGCATAAAATATTATTGCTAAATGCGATATCGAGCATTCACCTCATAAAGTCACTGTCTCAGCGAACCACCAGCGAATTCGCCAAAAAACGCGGAAGTGCAACGAAGGATTTCGACACCAAATCATCTTCGCTTGCACTTCAACTTGACCGCATCATGACCCCGTGTAGCCATGTTACTAAGCGGTCCCCCTCTCAAAAAACCTCCTCAAACAAGGGTTTAAATACGAACCACCGGAGGAGCGCAGCGAACAGTCGTAAAGCAAGTGTAATCAGTATTAAGTGCGATACGTGTTATAAAAAAACTATTTTAAAGGTTATTATCGAAGACGAAGGACAAGGCGGAAAGACTCAACTAAATCAGCAGAAATAAGAAAGGCTTCTGTACGAATTGATGTATATTCCGAAGATTAAAATACAAGGTATAATTAAAACAGAAGATATATTAAATTATTAAAAACAGCCGAACTCCCGGCTCCTGATCCTTCGGCGCGACCTGAGATATTTTTATATCTCCCGACTGCACCCCACATCCCGTGCCGCTCCCGGCACAACAATATATATATATATATGGTCGTAATTAACAGAAGGTAATTATTTACTTATACAGACCACCTCATGATTTCAATAATTCTCACATATGTTATCAAGATCATCACTCTGAGTAATGTTGTGAAGGTTTTAGTCGGCCGTCATTGTTTATTAAAAAGTTATAAACAAAAAATGTCTAATGAATAATATGTAATTTTATGACACCGTATATAAACTATGTTGTCGTTTAACATTATTTACCTTTCTTATATTGAAATCAAGCAGTGGAACAATGATAGGCTTCTATGTTTTTGATATTTTTTATGACTGAAAATATTTAAGAAAAGGTGAGTTAGTACAAGACAGATTGTTGTACAGTTAACATGAAATTCTACGAGTTTCTCTCTTTACAACAAAAAATACGATGAATTATTAAATTATTTGTGCGCGAAATTGTTACATTTATAATTTTCAATGCAAAGTGAAGTGTATCTCACAACACGGGTTGGATTAGGTTATATCTTCCGAAAATGGAGCCCCTCGCAAGAAGACGGAACACACTGTCCACGCATGTACTTTTCAAGATGAAGCAAAATTCACTTAATCTTGACTTTCATTAAGAGTAAATTTTGCTTCATCTTAGGAAGTACATAGGTACTATGCATACGTACAGTATGTTCCGCCCCCCTGCGGGAGGCTCCACTTTCAGAAGATATAACCTAACCCAACCTGTGTTTGTGATGCGGGATACACTTCACTTCGCATAGAAAGTTACAAATCCATATGGAATTATGCAACAATTGACTTTTCTTTCGATAAATGTATTGATGAACTTATGAAACTTCTTTTATTTATATCTTTTTAATAAACAATGACCGCCGACTGAAATCTTCACAATATTACTCAAAGTGATGATCTTGATAACATATGAGAATTATTGAAATCAGGAGGTGGTCCGTATAAGTAAATAATTACCTCTATGAAACTTCGAATTGCAAACATTTGAATATCTACAGCATTTTTAATGACTGTTTTTCGTATATTCATGGATATCCTTAGTGTCCATGAAGGATATTTAGTGGATATCTAATTATTTTCCGTATGGGTTCTAAATGCATACTGAGAATGTATACAGGGTGAGTTTTAATGGTTGTGTCAATCTTTTTATCATGCGGGAGATTACCGATCGCAATTTTAATAAATCGATCGATACATAGATGTCAGTTAATTTGATCGATCGTATCGAAGGCCGAAATATAATATGTACAATTAAAGTAAGTTAAAAGCTGAAATTATGTAGTATGGATTTATTATTGTTAAAGCTACGCACTTATTATTATTATTATTATTATTATTATTATTAAATATATATATTATTATATTTATTATTATTATTATTATTAAAGTTACGTATACATATTTAATATATTAAAGCAGTAAGAATACATGTTTAAAAATTCAGTTCAAATTTAACACTTTAACATTTTATGTAAAACTATTTTAAATTCCGCATTTATTTTTATGATAAAAATTTTTATTATTGTTATACGCTAAAGGTATGTAGTATTTCTGCCTTCTTGAAATAAAATCACGCAATTGTTCCACAAGAAATACATTCTTATGAAACAATTGCGTAATTTTATTTTAAGAAGGAAGAAAATTTTTTGCTGCATATTTTTAGCATATAAAACAATAAAAATTTATCATAAAAATAAATGCGCAATTTGAAATAAAGTTTTACATAAAACGTTAAAGTGTTAAATTTGAAATAAATTTTTAAATATGTATTTCTTCCGCTTTAATATGTATAATATGTATCGAATATGTATAATAATAAATCCCTAATTTGATCACAGTAAAATAATAATAATAAATATAATAACATATATATTTAATAATAATAATAATAATAAATCCACACTACATAATTTCAGCTTTTAACTTGCTTTAATTGTACACATTATATTTCGGCCTTCGATACGGTCGATTCAATTAACTGACATCTATGTATCAATCAATTTATTAAAATTGCGATCGGTAATCTCCCGTATGATAAAAAGATTGACACAACCATTAAAACTCACCCTGTATATTATTTATACTCAGAACATATAAATGTATGTTCTGAATTTTGAAATCTCTATTCTGACATGTAATGAATTCTATAATGATGCTTTTAAAATGATAACGCAAATCTTTTATAATGATTTTTTGATAATAAAATTTTTAAAGTATTTGTAAAATAATACATTTAATTATAAAAAAATTGTCTTAAAGTTTTATGAACTTCAGTTATTAATTCACAATATTTTAATTTTTCTTTTAAGAAACGTGGACTCAAAAAACACATTCAATAAAATAATGTTTAAAAAGAAATTGGTACTAAAACCTTTTGAAACATGCTTGAAAAACATTAAGATAAAACGCTTATTTTGAGACATAAATATATCTTAAAAGATAAATGTTTACTTTAGGTTACACAGCTCGAAAAATTTTTTTTTCACATATATTGTAGAGGATACATTCCTAAGTAATACGCCGTTTGAATTTTGCGGCGGTCTCTCTTCGTTCCTGAAATATGCGATTTTGAAATTTTATACTTACTTGTATTATCTTTTCGTTACATTCTGAATATGTTTATATTTTTCTGTTTACATTTACCGAGGTCATCTTTCTAAATAACTTTCAGAAGATTTTAGCTGCTTGTTATTTATTAAATAGTTGTTAACAGAAAAAGTTTCATGAATAGAATATAATTTTACCACATCATGTATATTTAAGAAGAAATATATTTAATAAAATATATGTATTTGTAAACTTTGTTTTGTCTTGTAAAGTACATGCGTGGACACCGTGTGTTCCGCCCCCCCCTATAGGAGGGCTTTCGGAAGATATAACCTAACTTAAGAGGATGCCGGAGTCGCAGCCGAACTCCGACGGGTAGGCGCCCTTATTTTAACATAACTAAAAGTCGGTACATTACCAACACTTATAGTTATGTTACCGACAGTATTGTCTAGAATAAAAAGACATGCATATTTTATTTAGGAAGAGCAATGTGAAAGCTATCCTTTGTATTGTGTTTAATTGTTTATTGAAGCAAAAACTATATTGCATTTTTACTGCTCTATCGTCTCGTACAAGCAACGATTTTAGAGCATAGATCTTTATTGCGTATAAACAATTCTATTATTTCTCTCATTAGCTATGTCTTATTTTTTATATATATAATAAAAATAAATGAAAAAATAATAAATGTTCCTTATAAATTTTATGAAAATATAATAAATATTACTTATAAGTTTTATAAATATACAATATTACATCTCAAACAATTAGTATAATTTTATATTGTTAGCTTTTGATTATATCGATTTAACAAACATCGTGCATAAATTGTAATTTGTAGAAAGTTATATGCAAATATCCTTTTTATTGTACATACAGAGTATCGCAAAGTACTATATATGTATAAGCGCTTGTGAAGAAAGCGCAGTAAATTGAAAAAATCCCATAGCATTTTACGATTTTCGCAATAATAGAAATATTAAATAAAATCGGACGAATGTGTATTTCTGCGTGTGTATCTGAAAAAGGGGAGAGAGAGAGAGAGAGAGAGAGAGAGAGAGAGAGAGAGAGAGAGAGAGAGAGAAACGCTCGGCCATTCGAGCTATCGCACGGTCTAGCATGATAGACATTTTGTTGGCGCGCGGCAAGGGGAAGGACAGCGCGGCGCAACGATGACAGTGTAACCGATAGTAGCGGCGTGCCCTGCTGTCCCTCCCCTTGCCGCACGCCGACAAAATGCCAAACACACTGGATCATGCGATAGCTCGAACGGCCGAGCGCTTCTCTCTCTCTCTCTCTCTCTCTCTCTCTCTCTCTCTCTCTCTCTCTCTCTCAAACACACAAACACACACGTAGATACACGTTCATTCGATTTTATTTAATATTATTATATAATTTATTTATTTTATAATTTCTATTATTGCGAAAATCGTAAAATGCTATGGGACTTGTTTCTTCAATTTACTGCGCTCCTCACAAGCGCTTATATATGTATAGTACTCTGCGACATTCTGTATATACAATAAAAAAGATATTTGCATATAACTATCTACAAATTACAATTTATGCACATTTGTTAAATCGATATAATCAAAAGCTAACAATATAAAATGTTTTATGCAAATTGATGTAATGTCGTAAAATTTATAAATAATATAAATATTTTCATAATACATTCTTTGTCTCAAAAGCATCGAAATGATAGATTTATATCGATAATATAATAGGTTTCGTCCATTTCCAAACGCAACCATAATATATATATTTTTCGTCTCTTCGATATATGCAAATGAGATATTTGTACTGAGGCGTCTTTTTCTAACGATATTCATTGGAATATCGTGATCAGATATGATAAATGTAAGATATATGAATAATTTATCACTTTGGAAAAGGCAATTTACTTTCTGCTATAATTTAAAAAAAATGTTGCTTTGTACATTTCACATTATTGAAATATTTTTCCTTACAAGGATTTCCTTCTAAGGCTATAGTTTATAGTAGTATAGTGAAAGCCGCAGCATAAATTTCACAGCATATGCTATCAAGTCGAAGCTTTTCAAATATTATATTATTTGCAGGCAACGGCAATGAAAGTAATTTTTTTTAGGCACCAATAGACACCACATAGCCGGGTAGGCTATCGTACATTCGAAGCTTGGTGTCATCAAAAAAAATCGCCAGCGATCAGTATAATTTGCTCCAATAATTTGTTAACTTTTGTCGCTTTATGACATGCTACAATTATATAAGAATTATCGCAATATATAGCACACTTTCAAAATAAGGATCCTCTTATAACGTGTAAAAATCGGTTCAATGATTCATTTTATCTGGATTTTTATTCTTATCAAATATGCCTTTTAGTTGAGGCAGTGTCTTTATGATCTCTGAATTGAATTTCGTTTAAATTTCGCTTCCAGAATGCACATGCAAATCGTATCTGATGTAAAACATTTTTGAAAGTAACCAGCACACAAATTAAGATCGCTTCTCGAATTTTTTTTGAATAATCAACATACAAATTAGATCGACTCTAGATTTTTTTGAATAACCAGCACACGAATTAAATCGCCTCTGGAATACTTTTCGAATAGCCAGCATCAGAATTAAATCATCTCTGGGTTTTTCTTAAACCAGCATACGAATTAGATCGCCTCTGGATTTTTTTTTAATAATCAGCTCACGAATAGATCGCCTCTAAAATAAATATTTTAAATAACCAAAGCGCACATGCAAACCGCATCTGATATGAAATATTTCTAAAAACAACCAGCCTACGAATAAATTGCCTCTGGATTTTTTTGAATAATCAGCACACGAATTAAATCGCCTCTAGATTTCTTTTAAACCAGCACACAAATTAGATCGCCTCTGGACTTTTTTTCAATAACCAGCGCAGGAATTAAATCGCCTCTGGGTTTTTTTAAACCAGCACACGAATAGATCACTTCTGGATTTCTTTTTAATAATCAGCTCACGAATAGATTGCCTCTGAAATAAATATTTTAATAACCAGAGCGCACATGCAAACCGCATCTGGTATGAAACATTTCTAAAAACAACCAGCACAAGAATTAAATCGCCTCTGGATTTTTTTTGAATAACCAGCACACGAATTAGATCGCCTCTGGAATTTTTTTTAATAATCAGCTCACGAATAGATCGCCTCTGAAATAAATATTTTAATAACCAGAGCGCACATACAAACCGCATCTGGTATGAAACATTTCTAAAAACAACCAGCACACGAATTAAATCGCCTCTGGAATTTTTTTAATAATCAGCTCACGAATAGATCGCCTCTGAAATAAATATTTTAATAACCAGAGCGCACATACAAACCGCATCTGGTATGAAACATTTCTAAAAACAACCAGCACAAGAATTAAATCGCCTTTGGATTTTTTTTGAATAACCAGCACACGAATTAGATCGCCTCTGGAATTTTTTTTAATAATTAGCTTACGAATAGATCGCCTCTGAAATAAATATTTTAATAACCAGAGCGCACATGCAAACCGCATCTGGTATGAAATATTTCTAAAAACCACCAGTCCACGAATAAATCGTCTCTGGGATAAATATTTTTTAAAAAGTATTTTTTAATTAATAACTAGAGCGCACATGCAAACCGCATCTGGTAAAATATATAATCTGTACGTGTATATATATGTGTGTGTGTGCGTGTGTGTGTGTGGGTGGGTATGAGTGTGGGTGTGTGTATGTATGGACGTATGTACGTATAAAAGTGATGCGAGAGTTACATGAGGAAGCGATGTAATAAGAACGAGCGAAATAACAATAAGAGCGAACGAGATAGAAATAGCACGAGCAACGAGGACTCGAGCTCGAGAATCGGATCTTTCTTTCACACTATTATTTTCCTCTCGCTCGCATCTGTTACTGTCTCACTCGCTCTCGATTCTTGGGTCCACTTATCTTTTCGAGCTGTCTATCACGATTGTCAAGTGTGACGGAGAAAGCAAGACCATGAGTAGAGAGCGAGCGAGATGACCTATCATCAAAGAGTTCCGAAGTCTCTTACAATCGGTTTCTTCGCTTCCTCTATCCATTCCGAATTCATGAAAATGTAAACATCTTAAAAAATAAAAATTGAGACTTTTATTTTTAATTTCATCGGTTTGAAAATAATTTTAATGAATTAATAAGATTTTTGCGATTAAAATGATATCAAACACGGCGTAAATCGGGTAATTTTTAATTAGTCTGATAATACAAGTTTTATAATTATATATTTAACTAAATTTATGCCACTTATATCGTGTTTGATATTATTTTAATCGTAACATTCTCATTATTCTATTAAAATTACTTTCAAATGAATAAATAATGCATTTTATTTTCTGACATATATTCGTGAATATTATAAATAAAGTCTCATGTAAGAGACTTCGCAATGTTCGACATCGGGAACTTTTTCGTTTTTTATTTATAATAATTTACGACTTTAAATTTCCATAAAATAAAAAGTAAAACTTTTATATTTTATTTGATCTTTTTTGATAAAAAGGGATTAATGAAATTTTTGCGTTTAAAATGACATCGAACACAATATAATTCGGATAACTTTTACTTATTGTTATATAAGTAAAAAAATGTATCTAATTGAAAATTATTCGAATAAAATGTTGGGTTGTTTAATGTGATTTTAATCGTAAAAACCATATAATTCTAAAATTATGTTCAGTAAGATAAATTAAGTAATGTAAAAATTATGGCACGCCGTTTTGCTATTTATTAATAAGATTTTCTTAACCTAAAATAAAAATTCAATAATTGATTTAAACTGAAGTAGATAGTTTTTCGGCATCATTTTTATTATGTTATAACATAATAAAAATGAATTAAAATTATGTCTTGACAAAATTAATTCAAAATACATAGGTCCATATTCTAAATTCTTTTTTATCGATAAAAGTGCCTCTAAAAGTGACTTTATAAGCCTTCTGATTGGTTATAAGCCACTTTTAGAGGCACTTTCATCAATGAAAGAGGATTCAAAATATGGACCATAAAGAAATATACAGCCTATACGTGGAATTATTTTTATGTCAAGACATAATATTAATTCATTTTTATTATGTTGAGATAATATTAATGTATTTTTATTTATATCGTAACAAAATAATAATTGTAGGAATATAAATTATGTAAGCTATTATAATAATTCAGTGAATTAAAATTAAGCTACGACATAATAGAAAATCACGATTTAAAAATTGTCATGTCCTAATAGAAATTCGGTAAATAAAAATTATGTTATAACAGAATAAAAATTGAAAATTAAAATTACGTGTGACTGTCATTTTAATCCTAGATTTCATATTAAATTTTAAATGGAAAGAAATTTTTATTATGTTAAGACATAATATTTATAGAGAATTTGAATTATGCACATAATTTTAATTACCGAATTAAAATTCATGAATTAAAATTATACACCTAATTTTTATTCCAGAATTTGTATTATGCACATAATTTTAATTCCCGAATTTCCATTATGTACATAATTTTAATTCCTGAATTAAAATTCACGAATTAAAATTATGTACATAATTTTAATTCCCGAATTTCCATTATGTACATAATTTTAATTCCTGAATTAAAATTCACGAATTAAAATTATGTACATAATGGAAATTCGTGATTGGTGGCAACCCTGCACGCCCTCTACGCGCGGCGTTACGTTCGATATCGCGACGTTAAGCCTTGTGTCCACGATGCTAGAAATCGGTCCGAGTTCTCGGACCGAGAATTGTGTAGCCAATGAAATTGCTGCCTTTCCGTAAAAACTGCATATTAATTGGCTACACATTTTTCGATCCGAGGACTCGGACCGATTTCTAGCATCGTGGACACAAGGCTTAACGTCGCGATATCGAACGTAACGCCGCGCGTAGAGGGCGTGCAGGGTTGCCACCAATCACGAATTTCCATTATGTACATAATTTTAATTCGTGAATTTTAATTCAGGGTATCGATTGTGTAACTTTTTTTAAAGTGAAAACGTGAAAAGTGAAAAATTTCTTCCAATCACACATCGATTTCATTTTAAAATCAATGCGTGATTGGCGGAAATTTTTCACTTTTCACGTTTTCACTTTAGAAAAAGTTACACAATCGATACCCAGGAATTAAAATTATGTACATAATGGAAATTCGGGAATTAAAATTATGTACATAATTTTAATTCGTGAATTTTAATTCGGTAATTGAAATTATGTACATAATGGAAATTCGGGAATTAAAATTATGTGCATAATTTTAATTCGTGAATTTTAATTCGGTAATTGAAATTATGTACATAATAAAAATTCGGGAATTAAAATTATGTCCATAATTTTTATTCCCGAAAAATATTTATGTTATAACAAAATAAATTTACAATTAATTTTTTGTCTAGACATAATTTGAATTCTGCATTTTCAATTATGTTATAGCTAAATAATAATTTGATGAATTATAAATATGTCTAGACATAATAATAATTCCTTTTTCTTGAGTATCATTTTAATGTGATAGAATTTTTATGATGATATTAAATAGCAAAACGGCGTGCCATAAAAAATTCTAGTTTCTAATACATTTTCAATGTTATCAATTGTGATGTTCACATGACATCTTCTGGTACATTTAAATATGTAAAAGAAATAAATAAATTATTTTAATATGTATAATAAATTAAGATAATTTGTTTCACTGCACAATATATAGATCATTTAATATTAATTATATCGACCATATTTAGACCAGGAAACGTCATGTGAACACCACAATTGATAACATTGAAAATGTATTAGAAACTAAAATTTTTACATTACTTAATTTATCTTACTGTATATAATTTTAGAATTAATATGATTTTTACGACTAAAATCACATTAAACAACCCAACATTTTATTGGAATAATTTTCAATTAGATACATTCTTTTACGTATATAACAATAAGTAAAAGTTATCCGAATTATATTGTGTTCGATGTCATTTTAAACGCAAAAATTTCATTAATCCCTTTTTATCAAAAAAGATCAAATAAAATATAAAAGTTTTAGTTTTTATTTTATGGCAATTTAAAGTTGTAAATTATTATATTACAAATTATTACGAATTATTATAAATAACGAAAAAGTTTCCGATGTCGAACATTGCGAAGTTTCTTACATGAGACTATATTTATAATATTCACGAATATATGTCAGAAAATAAAATGCATTTTTTATTCATTTGAAAGTAATTTTAATAGAATAATGAGAATGTTACGATTAAAATAATATCAAACACGATATAAGTGGCATAAATTTAGTTAAATATATAATTATAAAACTTGTATTATCAGACTAATTAAAAATTACCCGATTTACGCCGTGTTTGATATCATTTTAATCGCAAAAATCTTATTAATTCATTAAAATTATTTTCAAACCGATGAAATTAAAAATAAAAGTTTCAATTTTTATTTTATAAGATGTTTTCATTTTCATGAATTCGGAATGGATAGAGGAAGCGAAGAAACCGATTGTAAGAGACTTTGGAACTCTTTGATGATAGGTCATCTCGCTCGCTCTTTACTCATGGTCTTGCTTTCTCCGTCACACTTGACAATCGTGATAGACAGCTCGAAAAGATAAGCGGCGCCAAGAATCAAGAGCGAGCGAGACAGTAATAAATGCGAGCGAGACAATAATAGGAGCGAGCGAGACAGTACTAGATGCGAGCGAGAGGAAAATAATAGTGTGAAAGAAAGATCCGATTCTCGAGTTCGAGTCCTCGTTGCTCGTGCTATTTCTATCTCATTCGCGCTTATTGTTATTTTGCTCGTTCTTATTACCTTCTCGCTTCTTCACGTAACTCTCGCATCACTTTTGTACATACATACGTCCATATATACACACACCCACACGCACGCACACGCACGCACGCATGCAAGCAACACACACACACACACACATACACATATATATATATATATATATATATATATATATATATATAGTGTATATGTATATATTGTGTATATGTATAACACACAGAATATTTTCTACGGAACACGCTGTAACGCTGTTTTTCCGCAGCTTTTTATGCGTACGATTGTTACGCCGCTGCGTGACAGCGAGTATCTATGACACGAAATTCGAGAAAGAAAACGCAAGAGTGTAATGCTTTAGTGTGCGCGTACATGTATACTGACGTATACTATTACACGCAAGATGAAAGAGAAGGATGGTACGAGATTGACTCTCCTTGTCACACAAACCGATTACAGCGCCGTCTGTCGCGATAGCGAGCAACTAATTTACAGGACTGCTTTACTCACATGCCTCGATTTCGCACACACACATATGCACGAAAGTCTAATAGACCGAAATCTTTCTTATTAGGCTTCTAAATTCATTTCTGAAAGCTCACTTATATTCCTTCATGCAATCTCTTCCGGGAAGCTATCTTATTTTGCACATACAAACTGCAAAACTTTTATATTAAGCAAATATTGTTCCGACTCGACACTAGAAGCCAATAAAAAAACTGTAATTTTTCAATTTTCTTGATTTTTTTATATAAAACCGGGAGGTTCCCAGGTTATTTTTATATGTACTTCAATCGTGGAGAAGCATTTATTATTCTATGCAACTAATAAAAAGTTTTCGGTCTATTAATTTTATCGATAAAAAAGGAAGGTCCGGCATCCTCTTAACCTGTGTCTGAAGTGTAGAAAATACTTTCACATATGACATTTCGCTTCATATGGTTCATATGGTTCATGAATTTATATAAGTTTGCAATTTTCCATGCGAAGCCAGGTATATTCCACACTTCAAACACGGGTTGGGTTAGGTTATATCTTCCGAAAGTGGAGCCCGCCCGTAGGAGGGGCGGAACACACGATATCCACACGTGTACTTTGTAAAACGAAGGAAGTTATATACAAACACTTATTAAATGTTACGCTGGCTTCAAGATTTCTAGCGAAACTAAACAATAATTTTATAGCTTAGCGACATGGAAGCGACAACGAACAAACATAAACAAAAAAATATAAACACACAAGTAAAATATAATATGAAACCGTGATGAGCAAATGTAAACAAAAAATGTAAACACATAAATAGGATATAACGAAAAAATGACATAAAACCCAGATAGACAAAAAGATATCTTTTAGATTTCTAAAAGATTTCTTGTTATATCTCGAGATGTCTTGCATTTTTTACGAAAAGATATCTTTTCGAGATCTAAAAGATGTCTTATGCAACAGTTTCAGATATCTATAGATGTCTTGAAGATATCTTTTAGATCTCTAAAAGATATGTTATCTAACAGTCTCAGATATCTATAGATGTCTTTAAGATATCTTGCAGAAATTTTAAAGAAGTCTTAAATTAATCTTTTAGACATAAGAAAAGAAGTTTTAAAGATATCTTTTAGATGTCTCGGAAAATATCTTCTAGATGTCTTTATAGATATCTGAATAGACAAATCGATATTGGGAAAATAAATATGTATAGCATGACAATGTTAAGTTTATTAATTAAAAACAGCTGTTGCAAACAATTATTATTTTATTGAATAAAGATCAAGGGAATCTTAACAATCCAGATCAATGTACATTGTAATGTCGTTGACAGAAATAAAATAATATTTGTACACATAAGCATTATAAATTAACATAATTTGTTTGAAAAAATTAAGTATATCTTAAAAAACTATAGAATTACTACGAGCTATTTACTGCTAGCATTTGAACATTTGCAAACATATACAAAATATAATATAAGGTCGTTTAGTTATAATTATAAAGTTACATTTTATTATACAATTATTATCAAAAAATTATTAATATTTTGAAGTATTGTATATGCTTGTGGACAAGATATTTTTTACAAATAGATTATACGTTTTCAACAATATGTGCGTGTATTCAATTCATTATTTTTATAAAAGAAATGCATTTTTCTATTTCAAAAAGTTAAACTATTTTATACTTCGCGTTTGATTGCAGTTGAGGCTTCTTCCATTTTTTCTTTCAAAATCGGATCACTTATAGTCGCATTTTTAACATCTCTCAAGGTTTCGCCGAGTTGCTGTATGCATCGAACGATAATTCCCTCTTGAACGTTCGCCATTTTCATGATCTCCGCGAACGATTTAGCTTGCGCCCATTCGTAAACAACTTACACCAAACCGAAATTCAATGACGGTATAGTCGACAATTGATATTGCTGCTCTCTAAACGTTCCAATTCCGCATGCACCTTGTTCATTATCTCACAACCCTGGAAAAAAAGAACATTGTTTTAGCTTTCCGATGCTCTTAATTATTCAATATGTAATTTTTTTTAAACTTCATTAATTATTCCAAAAAAAAAGACAATTGATGACATATACATTAGCGAGATTCGGTGTGAGTTTAGGTTCTGAATCTGTGCGTTGAAAGATCAGTGTTGATAGCAGCGCTACTATTTTTGCTGGTTGTAAAACTGTTAACACATTCTTGAGAACCAGCTCCGTTATCAGCAATTCGTTACTACCCATTTGCAACGCGACTCTTCCTTTTAAAGCAACTGCAGATCAATATTAATTGTGTTAGAAAGAAATATTATTCACATGCAACGCTATTACATATATAAAAATACTTCTATTATAATAAACCTCTTTCATTGCTATCTATTATTGCGATCCAATTAGCGTCAAGCTAGTTCGACACTAATTGGATCGCAATGGTTTGGTAACTGGCAACGGGACATTTGCAACGTATTCTGGAATGACCCTAAGTCTTATTTACAATATCGATGTATGTCTGTGCGTTCATGAAGTTGCTGTATTGCTCACGTCTTTTTATATCATGATATTGCTATCGCAAAACAATTGCAATTTTTGCAGACACAGATTTGTAAGTAAAACTCACACAAATGCCACGCTTCACACACATATATAGAACGGCCACCATTTTCAATTCTCATACACCGATTGTTCCGAAATTCTATCAATACTGAAATCTATTCGTAGTTTACGTTACCTTTGTTTCTTCGAATCGAAAGATTTTCTTCAGTGATATAACCACAACCGCACTCGATGAAAGATGGGAAGAAAAGAGCATCTCAGATAAAGCTTTCATTTATCTTATAATAAATGAAAGGTATTTATGATAGCAGTCATTTGTCATAAGTTGCAATGCACAAAGTGTCCATAAATTATCTAGTGTATTCATAATATATACTGTGTATGTTTTGTGTTTGACATTCAATTTAATTTCAAATATAACTGCATTACTGCATATTTGCATCTTCTTTCAGTTAAAAAGAAATTTTAGTTAACTTAAGATTTTTTTTTAATTCTGCATCTTATCAATTTAGGATAAATTTGTTAAGCTGTATCATTTTTTTAGTTAAAAAAATTAATTCCTTTAAATTATAACATTCATATTAGAGAAAAATTTTTGAAGAACAAGAAAAATAATATATGCTTCAATTAAAAAATATATTTTCAAATAGATTTTATCTGATGAAACAGTCAAATACAATATTATATATAATTTTATACATACTAAAAATTGGAAAAACATTGAAAATTGGAAATGATAATTTTGTTAAAGAAAAATTAACTTAAAATATAAAAGCAACATCTCTTAATGAAAATATGCCGTGTTAAACCATATAAAATTATTCTTATCTGAGATGCTCTTTTTCTTCCATCTTTCATCGAGTCATGTGTTATATCGCTGAGGAAATTTTTCGATTCGAAGAAACAAAGGAAACATAAACTATGTAAATCGAAAAGCGTATTTTAGAAAAAATTAATTTTATTTCATCATTATATTACTATTAAAATCTGAGTTTATCTCAAGCGAATAACATACCTGTTCAGATTCAGGTTCATGATGCGATGATACAAGAGAATACAGAGAACTGCTCGAAAAAGCGCAATCTTTTTTTCGAATCCAAATTATTAAAATTTTCGAAACTGCCGTTATGGACACAAACTCCAAATAAGAACTCTCCTGATGTGCCAATTGCAAGCTGGATACAAAAAGTGATATATTAAAATTCTTGTATAATAAATTTAAGGTTCCTGTTCACCATTATTATCTTTTATATTGTAATGTCAGAAGTGAACACACCAAAAATTCATTAGCAAAATATATTAAAGTAAAAGTATTTTTCGATAAAATAACATTTGCAATCAATAGAATAGATTTATAAAATATATGGAAAACACTCTCTTTTAAAGAGGAATTTATTTATGAGGAATAATATTTATGTCTATATTATCAATTTGATAGTTGAAATAGTTATGAAGCTTGTTTCATTTTTTATTACACATTTATAATTTATTTATAGATATATAATTATTAATAATAAATATTCTTTGATATAAAAAAAGCATTTTATCGTTATCCGATAGATAAAATCAACTTAATCATGCGAATTATGGAAGGCTCACTTTTTTTACATACACAGATGGAATCGCGTAAATTCCATTTTCTATACAATGTATATATAAAAGCATATTGTAAACTACGTATTTTGAAATAGAAATTTTTGTATTTGTACTTATTAAAAGAGAGATCTCGGCAATTAAGAGAGAGATCTTGCTATTTTATGATATTATCTCTATAGAATATCATTTATAACAAAAATTCACAACACAAAATTAAATTAATGCAATAATTGAAACAATAATAGTCATGGTTTTTCATATAGTATTTTCTTACGTAGTTTATTTCATGATACTTTTTACATGCGAGCAAACATTCACTATTCAATCTGACAATTTGAAAAAAATTACAACTAGGCAGCAAGTTAAAGAACTTAATACATACCTGTCAAAACTGATTCGCTGAATTATTTCAAGCTCAACGTCGCTGCAACGTGATATTTCAACCTGCCATCCATCTGAACAGCTTAAGATCCACCATCAGGAATCCACGATAGATGATGTAAAATTGTCATGTCGCGTCGTAATCCTTTTCAGGGAAGGACGCTTTATTAAAATATTCATAATCATTTCTTTTTTACTCCAGGGATAGCACGCTGTAATTTCGCGTTCATCCCTCACAGGCACCTTCACTCTTCTGCCCAAAAAATACAATAACAATGCGATTATTTTCGGTCGAGGTTCATTCTCTGAATATAATTCGGGTTACGCTATAATTACATACCATTTTGTATTGTTATTTATAGGCCATATTTTTTTATCATGTTAAATAACATAATTGTCGAAGATAAATGGATGCGATAATTTCTAATAACGACAGATTTCTGATCTATTATCCTTTTTCCACTACAAGTTTTTCCATCTCGATGGTCGCAATCAAATTAATTTAGTCGTCATAAATCGTTTCGCGTTAATTTGCCCGCATTATCAAAACGACATCGGCGTCGGCTGTTTGACTTGTTTAAAAAGCATCTCCTTGGTGCGAAACGTGTTCATTGTCCTGTTCAAGCGAAGTCATATTTTCCGCGGTCCATTACAACCGCGGAATACGGTGGTCGTTAGACGTCATTTCACGGCAAGTCTTTGATAATTTATCGAGAGCGTACACGTCGTTTCGGTATACTTTGCCGCTGTTCCCGGCTTCAGATTATCGATCGATACCGATTGGCGTATACACGCGCAAGAAATTAAGTTCGTATGCACCCTTTCACACGAACTGGGATAACGAGTGAAGTCGCAGAAGCCATGGCGACTACTATTGTGCTATACAGGCTACATTTTCTAAGCGCGATATATGCGCGATTGTCCAAGTTACGATAAATTTTAGTCCAGTAATTTGCATCGCGAAAATAGAATTGGCTGCTTGGAATAAAAACCGTTTATCGTGTTACTCAAGATGATATTTCTTAGGTATATCATTTTTATGCCAAAATGTAAAATATTCTGATCCTGTAAAAAAATAATATAGTATAATATAGTAAAATAACATATATATATACATATATATATATATATATATATATATAAACATATGTTTTATATAAAAAACAATTATACAGTAATTGACATAGATTAGGAATATTATTCTTAACTTATTACCTTGAGCTTAACAATTGTGTCGTGCCAAAAAACTGTGAAAAATGTTTATCGTGTTCTACTCATTATAGAATAGAACTTTTATGATGCACGACTTGCAGTAATAAACCTAATTTGTTGTAATGATTCACGTATGATATTGACAAGACTCTGCCTTCGGTCAAAGCTTTTGCTGATTTTTTAGATTCGAACAAATAGGGATTTAAAAATTTAACGTCTTCCAGATATTCAACTGCAACTTGATAAAACACAGAAAGCTTCTTTTGTATCTCAGTCAAAGTAGGTTTGATAATTCTCGCTCGACCTTTCGTAACTCGCTGTTATATATCGCTGTTTTACTGTTTCTAAATTGTTGTATTAGATAGGATAAATCTCTGTACACCTGATAACAGATAAAACAATCTTAAATAAAAAAGTGTAACATTGAAAGATAATAGGCGATTTTTGGCATCCTTCTGGTATAACAACCAATGTGTACCAGAGTGTCTTACATATCGATAAAACATACGTACGTATATATGTTTTATCAATGTGTAAGACATTCTGGTACACATTGGTTGCTATATCAAAAGCACGCCAAAAATCGTCTAATAACAAAAAAAGAATACAGCGATCGCTATAAAACTAGGAAAAGGAAACCAAAGGACCAAGTTCTACCAAATGAAATTACTTAAAGCAACCGCATTACTTTTTTAGTAGCATTACTCGATCGGATGCTTCCCTTGTTACGAAGTCGTACGATGACCATCAGCCAACTCACACTCCCATCCAAGACCGGCTATATTCCATGGGTTTCGAAGAGAAACGCAGATGTGTTCCTCCATTCCCGTTCTTTCTCGTAGGTTCCATCAGGACCTCTTGTCCTCCCTCTTTCCGTCGCGCAGCTCCATTCGAACACGGTCACATGTATATGCAAATTTATTCTGCCGTTGTTATGCAAAACTACAGAAGAAGATTTATTAGTAGAAATATTCATAGGATCTTGAATGGACATAATGAAAGGATTACCGTGCTTTCGATGAATTGCCACGCGGTTGGCCGGCCAAGATGGCCGAGGATGACGTGGCGCTGTGATGCGCAGAAAATCTGTACGGCTTACGTATGGTAGTAGAGTCGCTTGAAAGACCGAAAATGCCAAAAACCGAGTCACAATGAAAAAGAAAGAGAAAAGCACTCCCCGAAAAGCAGAGGAGGTTGTTATAAAAGACACTATAAGCAAAGCAAGAGAGCACTTCGATTAGCACGTCCATCACAGTCGAAGGTCCGAACGGAAGTCACGTCCGATCCCGTCCAAGACCGCCGCCATTATACATATATATATATATATATAAGATGCGGTCGGGAAGACGCTCTGGATGCTCTGAAGCGTTTGATTGACCAATCAGATAAAAGGAAAAAAGATATCTTTTAAGAGGTCTTTTAAGATGTCTACAGATATCTTTTAGAAATTCTACAAAGACATTTTTAACAAAATCTTTTAAGATGTCTTTTTAGATGTCTACAGATATCTTTTAGAAATTCTACAAAGACATCTTTAACAAAATCTTTTTAGACATCTTTTAAATGACTTTTAGATATCTTTTAGAAATATCTTAAAAATTTCTTTAATGAGATATCTTTTAGATTTCTACAAGACCTTGATGTTATTTGGGAAGTATGAAACTTCAAAAATGCATATCTCAAAAAACGAAAAGAGACCGCCGCAAAATTTAAACGGTGTATTACTTAGGAATGTATCCTCTACAACATATGGGAAAATAAAAATTTGTCGAGCTGTGTAACCGAAAGTAAACATTTACCTCTTTATGAGATACTCTGTATGTTTCGAATAGTTTTAAGAGAATTACATATAGGGGAGACCGGGGACACAAAAGTAACATTTTTTGTATTACAGATCACTAATTAATTATCGTTAGAGATATAACAAAAAAGATTATATGTTAAAAAACTCAATTTATTGTTTTATTATTATACCTATGTTTCAATCTCAAATGATAGATATTTAAAGAGCTATTATAGCTTTTCGCAAGTACGTTGATTGTTACTTTTATTCTGGGAGCCTGGGACGAAAGTAACATAGCCTGGGGATAAAAGTACCAGTTCTTATTTTCGAAAAATTGAAAAAGTCATATTTATTTAAAAAATAAAATAAATATGACTTTTTTCAATTTAAGGCAACTTTTATTATAATTTTTTATTAAGCAAGATAACTTTTATTATAAATTTTTGTATTATATTATATTAAAATAAAAAATAAAATAAATATTTATTTTTATCATTTTTGAAAAATTTAAAAGAAATAATCTTCGTTAAGCAAAATAATTATAAGTAATATCATAAAATAATTATACTTAACATCACACCAGTTTTGTACTTTTTTAAATCTAAATAATAGTTTAATTCTAAATAATAGTATATAAAAATTGTATGATAACTACTTATACAAAAGAGATTGGTATCTATTCCGAATCACAATTATGGCATACGATATGGCAATAAGAATCGCCTTTGGTACAATTATTATGGAGCCCTTACACTCTAGCATTGAAGCATGTTACTTTCGTCCACAGAGTGTCGTCCTTTTTACTTTTGTCCTCAAACACATTTTTTTAAATAAAAGCATTATAACCTAAATATGATGCAAGACTTATCCAAATCAACTATAAAAACTTATGAATAATACCTTTTAGAAGAATGCAAATAATTACGTCAATATATATGCCGGCAAATAATTACGTCAATATATATTTTAATTAGGCATAGATACTAAAAAACTAAAACAAGAAATACTTAGGTGAATAATGCAAATATACTAATTTCACTCCTGTATGTGTAACCGGCGCGATCGTTTCTACAACAATTAGCTGAAAAGGAAGAGAATCGGGGCGTATGCGGTTGACTATATGGTACAAATTATTCAACATATTGTGTAGTTTAGTAGGAGGCTTGTTACTTTTGTCCCCGATCTCTCCTATGTATATATATATATATATATATATATATATATATATATATATCTGTGCTATCATTCGCCAAAAAAACCATAAGTAGATCTCATTAAATCGAACTAAAAAATCATATACCATTTTCAAAACCACCACGTAAAATTTCGAGATATTAATTGA
The DNA here is from genome assembly GCA_023638675.1 of Camponotus pennsylvanicus. Classification (NCBI taxonomy): domain Eukaryota; kingdom Metazoa; phylum Arthropoda; class Insecta; order Hymenoptera; family Formicidae; genus Camponotus; species Camponotus pennsylvanicus. Next base: position 45,362 of record JALHBL010001250.1, read on the forward strand.
AGAAGATCGGCCAATAAGCACGCGATCCGTGACTAGGTAATTGGCCATTCTAGCGCACATCAGCGAGGACGGCCACCGTCTGCTTGAAACACGCGACTACTCGCGACGGTAAATATCGGGTGGCAGCAAAAAACGAATTAAAAATGACTCTTATAAGCTTATAAACCATATTTAAAAATCTAAAGTGAGCTCTACTTACGGTTTTTTTGACAAAATGATGGCTGGGACATTCTGTATATATTTATATTTATAACAAAACATAAAGCTATCTTTTTACCTGTATTTGATCTGGTTCATATATTTTAATTATTAATTTGTTGCCTATCCAAAATTTAAATGGAGACGAATAATCTCTTGCCAATTTCATTACAATACTTAAAAATTCTAAAAAATATTTTATGATTTATTATATATGACAATTAATCAACATATTATTTCGAAATAGTGTAATGTTAGTTAATTTTTGGATAAAATTTGTATCTCTTCATTATTACCTCCAGAATTCTGTCGAAAAAAATAATAGGTATTTCCAATAAGCGGATATGATTTTGGACCAGGCAGGATGTTTAACATTTTAATAGAAGATTGTTCCCGACGGTAATTCAAAATGAAGCATTTTATGGCAATGCATGCCAGTATAATTAATACAATACTTACAAATGCCATTATATTGAATGATAACGAAATAATAATATGTTTTACACGAATGAAACTATCGTCTGCGGATTTTATTGACGCTTTTATTATGTCTTCCCCACCCAAACATACTGGTAAAAAGTATTGTTTCATTATTTTATAGAACCATTACATATCTAAAATAATTGCATATGTAATTTCAAGAAATAAAAAACTTCTCTGTATTGAATATGTAAATCAAAATAATTAGAATAAAAATATAGCTACGTAACAGTAATGAGTTCAAATTAAGGTGAAGAACAAAGTTATTAATCATATCTGAAGTAATTCTACATGTTGACTCTTTCATATGTTAAGTATCCCAGCAAACACAGAGATGTAATATATATCTCTCAGAGTTATAACATTATATATCACAAGTAACATAGTTACATAATAAGTAAAATACATGTATGTTACACGTACTGCTAAATGTCAGCAACAAAAGTACTTCTCTGATATATCAGAGATATATATCACTGAACTTTAAATATTATATTTATGTTATATAATCATACCACTATATCACATAACAAATATATTTCAGTTACGGAACATTAGGTAACATATACATTTCAAATGCATAACAATGTATAAATGTGTTACATATAGTTTACTCATATGTAAGGCGCACAATAGAGAAAATACTAGGAATAAATATTAATTAAATATTACAAGTAAGAATTATTTTAAAATAATAAATTCGAAAAAATGTGATATACAAATACGAATATAAAATTCGAATATAAAAGGCTCTTACTAGTTTATTAGCCCTTACTATAGTCCTTTATACCCGAATTTATATTTTTATATCAGAAAAATTTTTTCGATTTTATTATTTTAAAATATAATTCTTACTCATTATATTTTCTCTATTGTGTGCCTTACATATGAGCAAAATGTATGTTGTTACACATTTACACATTGTTATATATATGCATTTGAAACGTTTATGTTACTTAATGTATATCCACATTGCGTGTTTATTAGGAATTAATAGGTAACATTTAGAGGATTAGCCATATTGTAATGTTATTTTATTCTTAAGTTATTTTTTATATTTTTGTCAAATATTATATAACAGAAATTACATAAATAATTAAAAAATGTATTAAAATCTTATATTAATGAATAGTAATTATATATCACAAGTATATATTTATTTTTTATAAATATTTAACATACATACACTTGAGAAAAAAAGGATAAAATAAAATTTCAAAGATAAATAATAATTTTACAATGTCATGCTGAATATCAAAATATAGTCTGGAGTGTCATGAAATTTAACTTACATCATATATATATTTCAGCATTTGCTAAAAAACAAAATTTATTATTTAAGTACTATAAAATTTAAAAAAAATATGCACTCTTGTATATAAATATAAATATATATATTGTGTGTGTGTGTGTGTGTGTGTGTGTGTGTGTGTGTGTGTGTGTGTGTGTGTGTGTATAATATATATAAATAAAATAAAGTAATAGTTTTTATAAATTCTATAGCAATGGCAAAAATTACTCAAGTTACTAGTCATATATGCATGTGTAAGTGATGTGTACGTGTGTGATAGTATATGTAAGATTTGATTTGTTTTGTACTACATTTGTACACACTGCACTTTTTTTTACATTGCACATTTTTCACAGCATTTGAACTCATATTGTTACTTATAATATAATTATATTAAGAAAAGTATTTGAAAATCAATTTTCATTATTTATTTTAATTTTCTTTGTTATCACCTGCGCCTGCTTCATGTCTATATTTTTGTTCTCTTGAAAGCCTTAATTTGCTGAGACGGAACCATTCACTCGCTGCCTTTTGAAAATGTATTTCTTGAAAATTGTAATGCGTTGACAATACTGCATCTTAAAATATTTGTATAAGCAAAAAAATAATATTCACATAAATAAAATATATTTGAAATCGATTGAATAAGCAAATGTAAGTACTTACTTTGAATTACTGTTATTAGTGAAAGATCACAAATCTTGAAATTGTTTCGTTGGCCTAACCAACTGCACTTTGTACCAAGCTGGTTTGTAAAAATCCTTTTGAATATTGCTTTTACGTTGTCTGTTCCGTTTGCACCACCAATACGTTTGACATACATTATCTGAAAATATTTATTAATTTTAACTACTAAAGCATTTGTAATATACAATAACTGCTTTCGCGACAGAATCAAATTGATCCAGAATAAATTGAAAATTCAATGAAATTTCAGATTTGACCAATCACAATGCAGACTCATTTTATTCTGGATCATTTTGATTCTGTCGCAAAAGCAGCTAATATATCCAAATAACATACAAATGTTTTTTTAACATTCTCGTTTTCCATAGATTGATCAAAATGAATCAATTGATCAATTGTTTTTATAGGCAATTGATCTCGTATTATTTGTACTTCCTCTCCATCGGAATCATTTTTTTTCTTTCCATTCTCGAGACATTTCAGTCGGATATCAATAATTTTTACGTACATTTTTATTAACGTACATTCTTGTAGAATTCTTTGTACTTTGTCTGCAATATATATAAAAACATGCAAATATATAATAATATATAAAAAGGTAAAATGTAAATATTAATGTAAATATTTGGAAGTTTTTTCTTACTGTAGGTATTTGAGCTGGCATCCGTGACTGGTTTCTGAATACCAGAGGTAACTTCTCTATTTGGACGAATTGGTTCTAAATCACACACACACATGCAAACATAATAATATATAAATAAATATATAATACATAATAACATATAAATAACATATATACATACACCATGCAAATATATATATATATATATATATATATATATATATAAAAGTAAATACACACACACACACACATATATATATATATATATATATTTCTTATATATATATATATATATATATATATATATACAGCCTTGGCCAAAAGTACTAGGCACCTTAATTTTTATGAGGCATCCTTTGAATATTTTTTGGAAATGATTCTATTGTTAATTTTTATTACATTGAAATGTTTAAAGAGTATTTTTAACAATAGATATCTCATTTAATGGGTCATAAAACAACTGATTTAATTTAATTGCTATATTCACACTTTTAAGTGATAGTGCTAGTCTGCTCTCAGATGTCGCTATTGTCGCAAATATATTAGTGTTTATTTTTCATGTTTTCACTTGTAAAGTTATAAGTATTAACTGCAAAAAATGCCAAAAAAAAATGAGCTCTCTGAACACCAACGTAAGTTAATCATATTTTTAAGAAAACAAGGGAAGAACCAGAAAGAAATTGCAAAAACTGTGAAATGCTCACGTTGTGCTGTTCAAACGACAATCAAACGTTTTGAAGAGACCAATTCTCATTCGAATAGAAAGCGCACAGGCAGAAAAAGAGTAACCACGAACCGTGAAGATCGAAAATGAATTCGTGAATCATTAAAAAATCGGAGAAAAACATCTTCTGAGCTTGCTGCTGTCTTCACAGAAGAAACTGGAATATCTATTTCTGCTAGAACCGTAAGAAGAAGACTTATACAAAATGGTCTCAAAGGTTGCAAGGCCAGAAAAAAGCCCTGGCTCTCGGAAAAAAATAAGAAGTTTCGTTTAGAAAAATGGGCTCGTCGACATCAACAATTCACTCAAGAGGATTGGGCAAATATAGTTTGGTCTGATGAATCTAACTTTGAGGTTCGTATAATTTGATGTCTTTTACTAAAAAAAAAATACTATTACTAGCGTCAGTTGGTTTATTTAGACATAAAATTTTTTTAAATAATAGTATAAATATCAATGTTTTTTCAGATCTTTGGTACTCCTGGTGTATCGTATGTACGACGAAGAGTTGGTGAAGAATACCACCCAGAATGCGTAGTGCCTACTGTCAAACATGGAGGAGGCAGCATAATGATCTGGGGCTGCATGAGTGCTAATGGCGTGGGCGAAATGTTCATTTGCGAGGGTCGAATGAACAGCGCGTGTTACATTAAAATTTTAAAAGATGCATTACAGTCGTCCTATCGCAAGATTTTTGATGATTCGGATTTAAGAAACATAAAATTTCAACAGGACAATGCACCATGTCACAAATCGAATGTCACGATGAAGTGGATGGCTAAAAATAAGATTCAATTATTAGACTGGCCTGCGCAATCGCCAGACTTAAATCCAATCGAACATTTGTGGTCTATATTGAAAATAAAGATACGACAACACAACATAACATCAAAAGAAAGCCTTAAACTTGCTTTAAAGAAAGAATGGAACATGATAACACCAGAACAATGTCGTCAATTAGTAGCCACTATGCCTAAAAGAATTGCTGCTGTAATTAAAGCAAAAGGAGGAGCCACTAAATATTGAAAAACAATAAAAAACACTTTCCTTTATAAATTCTATGGTTTCATTTCTCCTTTACACGAAAACATTATAAGATAATTGAATTATTATAAGGTGCTTAATACTTTTGGCCAAGGCTGTATATATATATATGTATATGTATAAGAAATAAAACGTACCTTCTATTTCAAAAGCTGGTGGTGTATATGTTGAATTAGACGCTATTACAACAGGAATCTCGTTCAATGTTATGACATTGCTATTCTGATTGTTTTCATTAACTAGTACATCTGTACAAGAAAATTCTCCATCGCAAATATTTGTTGTTGAAGAAGACAGAATAGAGTCCGGTAGCTTGTCATGTGATACATTAAGTGTTGAAATTTTGTAATTTTGCTTAATCACATTGCTTTTCTTATTTAATTGTGGAGGAGGCTTATAACCTGTAATAAAATATTAATATTTAGAAGATAATTATTTTAGTATTATGTATTATATAACTTTCACTTCTCTATTGTGTTGTAAAATTGTATTTATTTTTATTATTTGAAAAAGTATGCTATAAAATGAAATTTCATTATGACTAAAATTTAATAATTTTGTTATTACTATTTTTAAATGGAACAAACATAATTTCTTTTCTTGTTACATTTTGATTCTAAATCTTCAGAACTTTCACTGTCGTCGCTGGTCAAAAGCTTTCTTTTTTTTTTCGCTGACCTTTCCCACGAAAAACATTCTCTTCAGTAGAAGTGCAGTTGCTGTCTTCGGCTTTTTTTCTTGTCAGTTGCACAGTTCCTATTGAACATAATAATTTATTTTACAAGAGAATTTATAATTTCTATTTCTATTTCAATAAAGAATAATTTCAGTTAAGCATAGGAAAATTTACTATAATAGTTTGCACAATTATTCATAACAGTAAAATATATACCATAAAATCCTTCAACCTCTACGTCATAAATTTCCCATGTTGTTGGATCAGGTGTTACGCTGTGATTAATATATTGTGATACATTTTTAACTTTGGGCCACCAGCATTTATTTTTTTCTTTAGTGAGCCATGATGATGGTATCTCTGAGTAATCAGCTTTTATAAAATGCTTTATAAAATGCACTACAGCATAGGAAACCATATTTCTTCTTATATTTTCTATAGCATACCACAAACATAAATTCCAAAATTTCTATATTAGTGTGCATATTTTAGTGTGAATAATGATAATAAGTATATTATATTAATAAGTGTATTATATATTAATAATAATTATGTATAAAAGGCAATATTACAAGATCTCCAGATTCTGTTTCAATAACGACATTCTTTTCACGCACTTGATTTATATTTACTGAATTGATAGCAAACATGTCAGTTTTAGATATCAGAAGAATAGATAAATCGATAGAGTTACAAGGCGTATTAAAGAAAGATTTCCATTTTGTAACACATTTACCAGAGAAGGAAATATGATTTTGATATAAAATTTTTTCCACAAAGATTACTGATCCATCATGTAGAAAACAACAATTGTCAAATTCTTTCGTAGATAAACTAAATCCTGCAAATTCTATTTTCTCGATCATGTCATTTTGTGCATGTTTAAAATGAATAATGGGATATACTTTTATTTCATTTTTTTTTACTATTTGTGCTGTTTCATGTAATCTGTTGAATATTTGTTCTAAATAATTTTTTCCTATATGTATTTTACTCTTTAATTTATATAAATAATTTTCAAATTTAAATGCACTAAATGAATCCAATGGACCAAACAAGGCCACATCATTTGAAAGATGTATAAGATTGTGTACATTATATGAAATGTGTTGCACACCATATAATTCACCATAATTTTTTACAAAATAAATTAATAATTCCTGTGCATATGATCGGTGACTAATACACATATGTGTGTATGACAAAGTATTCTAATTGATACACTTAAGCATAGAAAATGTTCATAAACACGTTTTGACAAAACATCTTTTAATAATACTGGTCCTGTATAAAGTATAAACAAACGGAACTCCGTAGCTTTCCATCTATCGATTTCAAATAAGCTTCGAGGGTATCTAGCGAATTCTAAAGGTATACATTTTTTCATATTTTTGTATGTATCTGAGGTACTTTGTAGTAAGTGTGATTTTATTCGAACATGCATTTTGCCTCGTACCCAGAATTGCAATAATCTTTTCATAATTCCTAAGCATACTAAATGCATGTAATCCAAGGGTAATTGCGATACCAAACCGATGCCTGTATTTTCAAGAATAGATGATATACGATGATGCTCAGGTTGCATTCTGTTTTTAAATGACATATCTGTTCGAAGAGGGCATTTGTACTCTAGAAAAACAACCCTATTTTCAATAAAGTCACCTTCGCATATACATTTTGTACAGCCAAAATATCCTGTATGATTTTTTATTCCAGCGATAAAAGCTCTTGCTGGTGCATCGCACACAAAAGCATTTATTTTTACAGGAATAAGTTTTTCATCTATAAATATACCACATTGATTCTTTATAAGCAACATATCTAAAACTAATGGCTGTAAGAAAATATTTACATTTTCTGGTTTTTTGGTACCATAATAAATTCCAACTGTGAATGGCTCAGTATACAAGGCATTATCCACTAGAGCAGCTAAAATAGGCCAAAATTGCCCAGAAGAACTTTTGGATACAGGTAATCCATCTATATTAAAATTTAAACATATTTCTTGCGGTAAATTAACATAATGTTTGTATATAGAAGCTCTGATGCCTTTTTCTAAACCAAAATGTATATATTTGCCCTCTTCGAAAATATGTGTGATATTCGACTGTACATTTCGTGGTGTTTTCATTAAAGGTCTAACATCTTTTGGCAAACTTTTATGATGTTCGTACTTTTTCAAAATTTTTAGAAGATCATTTGCTGCTGCATGACTTATATTATATTTTAAAATCCAAAAACGTATATCATATGTAATATCATGTGTCGAATCATCTTGCATTTTTACGGTAAAATTTTCGTCGCTTTCGATATCACTTAACGATTCGAAATTACTGTAATCACTTTTAGATTCAATACCATCATTATTAAGATTCGGTATAAAAGCAGCATCATTATTAACAATACTATTTGTCGATGCATTTAATTCACTGAATATTGTGAGGTTAACCTCTTCATTTGTTAGGTTAACAATACGTCTACGCTGTTGGCGAGCCGATAAATCACAAAAATCTTTTCTTTTCGACATTTTTACGCACTTTAAGACTATTATTATTAGTATAGTACAATAAGTTATTTAAAATTTATATTTTACCTCAGATATATTTTGCAATCATGTGCGCGATACTTGCGAATAACTTTTAATGCACATGCGACACTACGACTGCACAAACGCACAATTCGTTCTATCACGTCCAATTTAAATATCACTTATATATATCAGCTACAAATACGATACATATCCCAGACAGCACACATGTCCAAAAGACATCTAAAAGATGACTTAAAGATGTCTTAAAGTCCTCTAGACGTCTTTAAGACATCTTTTGGCCTTTTTGTGCTGTCTGGGTATCGTTACACAGATAATGATACGTATCAAATAGTAGTATACTTACGTATCTTTTATATGCTATTTTTACATATATGAAATGTATTAAACAGAACACATTTATGTGTCATATACATAAATTAGTTACATATCAATGATACTTCCCAGATACTTTCTGGTTATATAACAAGAAATATCAGTTACATGTGTGTTTGCTGGGATATATGAAGTATAAAATTCCGAGAATTTCGAAGTTTAAAGAAAAATAAAAATGAAATAAATCTTAACTTGAAATCAGTGTTTTTATAAAGTTTTAAAGGATAATAATTTTAACGTTATATGTTACGTTAGTCGTTTTTACAGAAAGCCAGTCGGAAGCCAGCATGCAGTGCGCGTGAATGCCTCCGCCGGCACTTATTTAGTTAGCGAGCGACTATTCAGGGATTCTCCATGACAATCGGCATTGCATCCATCAAGCGAGATTCGAACACAGCTCTGGGCAGCTATTATGTAGCTTTTATGATTCCGATCGGAATCTTACGTTTCCGATCGGCTATATTCCAATCACAATTCCGTTCACGTCTTTCAGCTATTATGAATCTTGTCGAAATCGGAACGGAATCGGGTTTCCGTACGTTTTGGTAGATGCGAAATGAGAATTAATGAAACAAGCAGAATGGGCGAAACGGACAGTTTCAACCAATCACAGTGCAAGAAAAACGCATCATTTTTAAGTGTTACGCTGATTCCGCTCAAAATAAGGTTACGCAAGCCGTCAAATATTAACATTGACAGCCGTTGATAGCCTTTTTATTAATTTTTAAAAGTTTTATTTGTTTAAAAAGTATACAAAATTAAATAAAATTTAAATTTAAATTGAAGTGTTAAGTTATATTTTGTAGAAACATGCACCAAACAAAACGTGCTGCGGAAACACAACAGAAAATGTAAGTAAAATATTTATCTTTATAATAATTTTTTACAAAAAATATAATAAATATAAATAAAAATAATACACTAATCATATAATAATAATATTGCGCGCGCGCGCCACACACACACACACACACACACACACACACAATATATATATATATATATATATATATATATATATATACATAAAATGTATATATATAATTGCCATATATATTTGTCATATAAATGTCATGTATTAAATATATCATATATTTTTATAAATAGAAACGGAAAAAGACTTCTTCTGAGCAACGTCTATTAATGTTGCAATATATGGAGGAACATCCAGATTTTGCACAGAATCGAATGCAAGGTACGGATGGAAAGAAAAGAAGCAAGATGCTGTGGGAGAAACTTTCAAATAGTCTCAATAGTTGCGGAAATGGAACTACAAAGACCGTTGATAAATGGATCAAAGTAAAGATTATAATTGTAACATTAATAATTGTAACAGTTACTTCCCAACAGAGTTGGGAAGTAACGCGTTACTTGCAACGCCGTTACTTTACATTACTTTTTTTCGAAAACAAATATTCATAACGGCGCTTAAATTATAACATTATAAATCTCTGTGTATCTTAGCTTGATTTGTTATAATATAAATTTTACGATATTATATTAATAAATAATCAATAAATTAAAATAAATAAATATATAAATAAATAAAATTAAAAAATTAAAAATAATAAATAATAAAAAATAAATAATAAAATAAATAAATGATAAATGAATAAATAAATAAATAATAAATAATAATAAATAAATAAATAAATAATTTATATAAATGAATTAATAATATATAATAATATAAATAAAAATAATAAATAATAATAATAATAAATAAATAATTATTATTTTTATTTTAATAATGTTGTACATAGTCATGGCGAGATTGGCGCGTTGATGTTAAAGCGAAAGCAGCAAAATTAAAAAGTTATCAAAGAGGTACAGGAGGAGGAGGCACAAGCACAACTCCTTTGTTAGAAATAGAGGAACGATTATTATCGTTAATGGGTATAGAAGCAGCAATTGGCCATGAAAGTGTTATAGATCCAGTAGAGGTAGCTATATTTAAATTTATTTACTATTTATTATTAAATTAAAATGTTATAATTATTTTTATTTTTTATCTTTATTGTTTTATTTATTCATCCTTTTTATTATTCCTTTTTTTTAATTTACAGCCAGAAGTTTGGAGAGAACACGTATTACCGGTGATTGATTTAACGGAATCCTCGAGAAAAAATACTCGAAATGATTTTACTTCATCCAGACGACAGACACACAGACACATTTCAGATACATAGACAGATACACATCGATCTTCTCATTCACCTGCAAGTATTCCAATAGTATTAAGATCCCCATCCAGATCACACACACACGGACCTGATACACAGACACACACAGACACACTTTCACCTTCTCATTCGCCTGCAAGTATTCCAATAGTATTCAGATCCCCATCCAGATCACACACACACGGACCTGATACACAGACACACACAGACACACTTTCACCTTCTCATTCGCCTGCAAGTATTCCAATAGTATTCAGATCCCCATCCAGATCACACACACACGGACCTGATACACAGACACACACAGACACACTTTCACCTTCTCATTCGCCTGCAAGTATTCCAATAGTATTCAGATCCCCATCCAGATCACACATACACGGACACACTTCAGATACACAGACACACACATACACACTTTCACCTTCTCATTCGTCTGCAAGTATTCCAAATATATTCGAAACCCCATCTAGATCACACACACACGGACACACTTCAGATACACAGATACACACAAACACACTCTCACATTTTCATTCGCCAGATAATGAAGCAGTCTTGCTTCTTTCTTTTGCATCACTTCCTCCAAGTTCAGAAAAGAAGAAGTACAAGGCCAAGCAATTAAAAAAAGAAAGAGTGACAGAAGTCCGTGGTAAGAGAATCTAACAAATTACTTATAAATAAAAAATAATAAATGAACTTAGAAATATCAACCTCTTATTCTTTTATACAGTATATTCTCTTTTTTTATAGATATTGATATTGAAATATTACACGAGATGCAAGCACAAACAGCTGCAATAAAAACATTAACGGAGGCGGTTGTGAGCATTGCAGAATCTATGCAAAAAATTACAAATGCAAAATTGGTATGTACATTTGTTAATTAATTATAATGAATTCTCTGATTGTTTTTTCCTTATTTTCGAAATAAATAAAGCTATAACTACAGACGTTGATTAAACCTACACAGAACGTGTGGGGGCCTGAGAGACCCCCACACGAAAAGAAAGATGTTAGATAGAGATATTTTCAGAATATTAAGTATATTTTTAGTATTATACATTATGTAGAAGTACATGATATCATGTGATACCCAAATAACATCAAGGTCTTGTAGAAATCTAAAAGATATCTCATTAAAGAAATTTTTAAGATATTTCTAAAAGATATCTAAAAGTCATTTAAAAGATGTCTAAAAAGATTTTGTTAAAGATGTCTTTGTAGAATTTCTAAAAGATATCTGTAGACATCTAAAAAGACATCTTAAAAGATTTTGTTAAAAATGTCTTTGTAGAATTTCTAAAAGATATCTGTAGACATCTAAAAAGACCTCTTAAAAGATATCTTTTTTCCTTTTATCTGATTGGTCAATCAAACGCTTCAGAGCATCCAGAGCGTCTTCCCGACCGCATCTTATATATATATACATATATATATATATATATGTATAATGGCGGCGGTCTTGGACGGGATCGGACGTGACTTCCGTTCGGACCTTCGACTGTGATGGACGTGCTAATCGAAGTGCTCTCTTGCTTTGCTTATAGTGTCTTTTATAACAACCTCCTCTGCTTTTCGGGGAGTGCTTTTCTCTTTCTTTTTCATTGTGACTCGGTTTTTGGCATTTTCGGCCTTTCAAGCGACTCTGCTACCATACGTGAGCCGTACAGATTTTCTGCGCATCGCAGCGCCACGTCATCCTCGGCCATCTTGGCCGGCCAACCGCGTGGCAATTCATCGAAAGCACGGTAATCCTTTCATTATGTCCATTCAAGATTCTATGAATATTTCTACTAATAAATCTTCTTCTGTAGTTTTGCATAACAACGGCAGAATAAATTTGCATATACATGTGACCGTGTTCGAATGGAGCTGCGCGACGGAAAGAGGGAGGACAAGAGGTCCTGATGGAACCTACGAGAAAGAACGGGAATGGAGGAACACATCTGCGTTTCTCTTCGAAACCCATGGAATATAGCCGGTCTTGGATGGGAGTGTGAGTTGGCTGATGGTCATCGTACGACTTCGTAACAAGGGAAGCATCCGATCGAGTAATGCTACTAAAAAAGTAATGCGGTTGCTTTAAGTAATTTCATTTGGTAGAACTTGGTCCTTTGGTTTCCTTTTCCTAGTTTTATAGCGATCGCTGTATTCTTTTTTTGTTATTAGACGATTTTTGGCGTGCTTTTGATATAGCAACCAATGTGTACCAGAATGTCTTACACATTGATAAAACATATATACGTACGTATGTTTTATCGATATGTAAGACACTCTGGTACACATTGGTTGTTATACCAGAAGGATGCCAAAAATCGCCTATTATCTTTCAATGTTACACTTTTTTATTTAAGATTATTTAAGATTGTTTTATCTGTTATCAGGTGTACAGAGATTTATCCTATCTAATACAACAATTTAGAAACAGTAAAACAGCGATATATAACAGCGAGTTACGAAAGGTCGAGCGAGAATTATCAAACCTACTTTGACTGAGATACAAAAGAAGCTTTCTGTGTTTTATCAAGTTGCAGTTGAATATCTGGAAGACGTTAAATTTTTAAATCCCTATTTGTTCGAATCTAAAAAATCAGCAAAAGCTTTGACCGAAGGCAGAGTCTTGTCAATATCATACGTGAATCATTACAACAAATTAGGTTTATTACTGCAAGTCGTGCATCATAAAAGTTCTATTCAATAATGAGTAGAACACGATAAACATTTTTCACAGTTTTTTGGCACGACACAATTGTTAAGCTCAAGGTAATAAGTTAAGAATAATATTCCTAATCTATGTCAATTATTGTATAATTGTTTTTTATATAAAACATATGTTTATATATATATATATATATATATATACACTATGTTATTTTACTATATTATACTATATTATTTTTTTACAGGATCAGAATATTTTACATTTTGGCATAAAAATGATATACCTAAGAAATATCATCTTGAGTAACACGATAAACGGTTTTTATTCCAAGCAGCCAATTCTATTTTCGCGATGCGAATTACTGGACTAAAATTTATCGTAACTTGGACAATCGCGCGTATATCGCGCTTAGAAAATGTAGCCTGTATAGCACAATAATAGTCGCCATGGCTTCTGCGACTTCACTCGTTATCCCAGTTCGTGTGAAAGGGTGCATACGAACTTAATTTCTTGCGCGTGTATACGCCAATCGGTATCGATCGATAATCTGAAGCCGGGAACAGCGGCAAAGTATACCGAAACGACGTGTACGCTCTCGATAAATTATCAAAGACTTGCCGTGAAATGACGTCTAACGACCACCGTATTCCGCGGTTGTAATGGACCGCGGAAAATATGACTTCGCTTGAACAGGACAATGAACACGTTTCGCACCAAGGAGATGCTTTTTAAACAAGTCAAACAGCCGACGCCGATGTCGTTTTGATAATGTGGGCAAATTAACGCGAAACGATTTATGACGACTAAATTAATTTGATTGCGACCATCGAGATGGAAAAGCTTGTAGTGGAAAAAGGATAATAGATCAGAAATCTGTCGTTATTAGAAATTATCGCATCCATTTATCTTCGACAATTATGTTATTTAACATGATAAAAAAATATGGCCTATAAATAACAATACAAAATGGTATGTAATTATAGCGTAACCCGAATTATTCAGAGAATGAACCTCGACCGAAAATAATCGCATTGTTATTGTATTTTTTGGGCAGAAGAGTGAAGGTGCCTGTGAGGGATGAACGCGAAATTACAGCGTGCTATCCCTGGAGTAAAAAAGAAATGATTATGAATATTTTAATAAAGCGTCCTTCCCTGAAAAGGATTACGACGCGACATGACAATTTTACATCATCTATCGTGGATTCCTGATGGTGGATCTTAAGCTGTTCAGATGGATGGCAGGTTGAAATATCACGTTGCAGCGACGTTGAGCTTGAAATAATTCAGCGAATCAGTTTTGACAGGTATGTATTAAGTTCTTTAACTTGCTGCCTAGTTGTAATTTTTTTCAAATTGTCAGATTCAGAACCTACACTCACACCGAATCTCGCTAATGTATGTGTCATCAATTGTCTTTTTTTTAAATAATTAATGAAGCTTAAAGAAAATTACATATCGAATAATTAAGAGCATCGGAAAGCTAAAACAATGTTCTTTTTTTTCCAGGGTTGTGAGATAATGAACAAGGTGCATGCGGAATTGGAACATTTAGAGCAGCAATATCAATTGTCGACTATACCGTCATTGAATTTCGGTTTGGTGGAAGTTGTCTACGAATGGGCGCAGGCTAAATCGTTCACGGAGATCATGAAAATGACGAACGTTCAAGAGGGAATTATCGTTCGATGCATACAGCAACTCGGCGAAACCTTGAGAGATGTTAAAAATGCGACTATAAGTGATCCGATTTTGAAAGAAAAAATGGAAGAAGCCTCAACTGCAATCAAACGCGAAGTATAAAATAGTTTAACTTTTTGAAATAGAAAAATGCATTTCTTTTATAAAAATAATGAACTGAATACACGCACATATTGTTGAAAACGTAATCTATTTGTAAAAAATATTTTGTCCACAAGCATATACAATACTTCAAAATATTAATAATTTTTTGATAATAATTGTATAATAAAATGTAACTTTATAATTATAACTAAACGACATTATATTATATTTTGTATATGTTTGCAAATGTTCAAATGCTAGCAGTAAATAGCTCGTAGTAATTCTATAGTTTTTTAAGATATACTTAATTTTTTCAAACAAATTATGTTAATTTATAATGCTTATGTGTACAAATATTATTTTATTTCTGTCAACGACATTACAATGTACATTGATCTGGATTGTTAAGATTCCCTTGATCTTTATTCAATAAAACAATAATTGTTTGCAACAGCTGTTTTTAATTAATAAACTTAACATTGTCATGCTATACATATTTATTTTCCCAATATCGATTTGTCTATTCAGATATCTATAAAGACATCTAGAAGATATTTTCCGAGACATCTAAAAGATATCTTTAAAACTTCTTTTCTTATGTCTAAAAGATTAATTTAAGACTTCTTTAAAATTTCTGCAAGATATCTTAAAGACATCTATAGATATCTGAGACTGTTAGATAACATATCTTTTAGAGATCTAAAAGATATCTTTAAGACATCTATAGATATCTGAAAGATATCTGAAGCTGTTGCATAAGACATCTTTTAGATCTCGAAAAGATATCTTTTCGTAAAAAATGCAAGACATCTCAAGATATAACAAGAAATCTTTTAGAAATCTAAAAGATATCTTTTTGTCTATCTGGGTAGTTTATTATTTTTTGATTTAACATATTCAGTTTTTGACGAAGTCTCACACTGACACAACGTTTTATCTTTCTTTTTCAAATATGGCAAGACGTTAATGATCTTGTAACTGTTATATGTGGAGTTTACAAAATTAAGATTTACATTGTTATATTCTTTTATTTGAACCGTATGTACTCAAATTGTTCACAGTCAATTCATGTCTATTGTTGTTTTTATTCAAACCGTCAAAAATCTAATTATCAATTTCATTATTCCAGTGTATACTTGAAAAGGACCACAACCATATGGTCGAAACGTTGTAATTTTTAGTAAATAAACAAGAATTTTGGCTAGTTTTGGTCGATTATATATATTTTTTAATGATTATTCTACCAGCGATGTTAAGATAATTTAAGAAAAACTTGTTTATAAAAGTATTAAGGTAAGATAATCGAAAAATGAATATTTTACAAGATATTTTACGGTTTATGTAAAATTAAGAAATGATTTTAAGCCTCATAACTCGGAAAGTACTTAATGAAAACTAACTTCATTATAGTGTTTTGGAAAGCTCTCGAGATGAGCTACATGAGTATGCAAAAGCATATAGGGTGTCCTATTTAAAAAGTTGGAGGTGACCTTCACGTGACCTTCAGGTGACTTTTCAAGGTCAAACTAATGGCACCATCTTATGTCTCCCTTGAAACCATATAACTTTCGTCTGAAACATTTTTCTCTAAATTGCTTCGTTTCCGAGATATAAATTTGTAACACTTTACGTGGGCTACCCTGTATATACAGGGTGAGCCATTTTAATTAACGCACGCAATTATTTCGGAAACAAAGCATTTTAGAGAAAAATGTTTCAGACAAAAGTTTTATGGTTTCGAGGCGGCCATAAGATGGTATCATTGGTTTGACACTGAAGAGTCATTTGAAGGTCACGTGAAGATCACTTCAATTTTTTTAAATGGAACACCCTATATATTTTTGCACATTCTTGTAGCTTATCTCGAGAGCTTTCCAAAACACTATAATTAAGTACCTTTTCGTTAAGTACTTTTTGAGTTATGAGGCTTGAAATAATTTCTTAATTTTACATAAACCGTAAAATATCTTGTAAAAATATTCATTTTTCGATTATCTTACCTTAATACTTTTACGTACAAAATAATGAGAGGAATCAATTGGTGTAAAGAAAACACATAGTTGTTTTGAAGAAGAAATATGTAATTTGCAATTAACAATTCCATATTTTTTCTTCAAAACAACTATGTGTTTTCTTTACACCAATTGATTCCTCTCATTATTTTGTACATAAAAGTATTAAGGTAAGATAATCGAAAAATGAATATTTTACAAGATATATTACGTTTATGTAAAATTAAGAAATTATTTCAAGCCTCATAACTCAAAAAGTACTTAACGAAAAGGTACTTAATTATAGTGTTTTGGAAAGCTCTCGAGATAAGCTACAAGAATGTGCAAAAATATATAGGGTGTTCCATTTAAAAAAATTGAAGTGACCTTCACGTGACCTTCAAATGACTCTTCAGTGTTAAACCAATGATACCATCTTATGGCCCCCTCGAAACCACAAAACTTTTGTCTGAAACATTTTTCTCTAAAATGCTTTGTTTCCGAAATAATTGCGTGCGTTAATTAAAATGGCTCACCCTGTATATAAGGGTCGAACTCAAATAGCTTTGGAGATATAGGCTGAAAAAGGATAAAAATAATAAATACAAAAATAAGGTAAACCTTCGGAAAATCCAACTATATGAAATAATGGGTAAAAATACCCACTTCCTATTTTTACCTCTTGAACACGAATATGAAACTTAAAAATGGCGGTCGAACTTACAAGTTGAAGAAAAACACAAAAAATGGTAAATTAAAGGTAAATAAAAAAAAAGGTAAACAATTTAAATTTGTATAGAATTTAATACAATTTAATACAATTAAAAAATATTACAAATGTATGTGTATACACACACACACACGCGTGAGCGCGCGCGCGCGGGGGCTGCAAGGGGGGCCTTCGGCCCTCCTCCCGCAACCACCTCGCCGGTAGGGGACGCATTGCGAAGAGTTCAATCACAAAGGATATATGCTGTAAGTTGTAAAGCGAGGTCCACCTTACCCCTTATATATTGTTCCGTCCGCGGGACGATATCAATCGAACACGCGCGACACAAAAATCGGCACCCGCGTACTCGCTCGCGCACACGCTCGCGCACTCGTAAATAAGAACTCGTATTTATAAAAGAACACAAGAACTTTAATAACACCAGAATGCAACAAGATAAATAATAATATTAGCTCGGGAAATCAAGACGCGTCCGCGCAGCTTGACAGCTGGGTTACGACTCGACTGTCATTCGTCTTATCAATATTCTTCTTGACAATGAGATCTTCCTTGCTTTCCAAAGCTGACTCGACCGCAAATTGAACCAGGGATGTAACACGGACATAACAATATGTATTATTGTATGTTTTATACGTATGTAATTATGTTCTTGAATTTCATATTATCTGCCCGATGGGCAACAACAATATGGTGGATTTATCTCGTCACCCCTCCCTCTGTGGGGCCACTCCTCTCATCCTAATAAGTACTTTACACTCCATCTCTATTTTCCTATATCTATGGTTATGATTATATGATGTTAGATGGGAGACTAGTTCCTTTTCCTTATTGTTACTAATCTAGTTACTTTTATATACTTTTTCCCTTTTTCTCTCCCGCAAGTCACGCGAGTGTACGCTAGCTTATCGTTCAAGCCTTTCTTCTATTACTTTTCTAAATTATACTCTCGATACAGGCAGTGCCAAATTTAATAAATAGTCCGTATAATAATAATTAAGATTATTATTCAATCCCAACCTGCCGTTTTCCCAACATATTAGTAGGAATTCTCAATACGCAACAAGAATATGAATATTTTATTGGTTTATTTTAACAAACATTTATTAAATATCTTTCAATTTTTATCAAGAGATAGGATCATGGACATAATATACGTAGACTCCGCATATGGCCAAAAAAGTGAAACCAACATATAGAAAAAGACAGATGAACTAATCCCTCTGTTCTTTGTCTCTCTCTGCGCAGACAAATTGCAAAAAAAAAAAAAGAAAGAGAGATGAAATAGCCCCTCGGGAGTATCCCGATTCGACACAGCACAATTGGACACAGCCAATCATATCAACCGATGCCTAGGGTAACCAGCACGATTAGCCAATCAAACCAGTGGTGTCGAATCGTGCCGTGTCCAAACGGGTGTCACCCTAGCCTCTCTATTCTCGCTCTCTTTCTAGATGTTGGCTTCATTCAATTAGACGACAAAACAAAGGGCATGCGGACTTCATGTATACTACGTCCATGGATACGATAGTGTCTCGCGCTAAGTTCACGCGTAGCAGTGAGACACCTCATGTAGTAGACGCCAATAATGCCTTAACATATGAAATTGGCCAGTATTCGGGTGCAGTAATAACTAAACGCATTACATCAAGCTATTCATGCATCATAACTGTTAGTTCGAAAATGAACTGGCAACATTTGTTTTGAAATTGTGTTCACACGTATCTGTTTAACAGTTTTAAATGCAATTTGTAAAAGATTATACTATGAAATATTAAAAGATAAGTAATAAATTATACTATAAATACATACATATAAATTACTATAAAATAAATATAAATATAAATATATTAGATATTGTTACGTCCGGTGGACTCCACGATTCTTTTCTTTCCTCGAAACGATTTAGTGGAAGAAAGAAATCAAGGATCGACTTGCATTTGGAATGTAAAGCGATTTTTCTTAGGAATAAAGACAGCGCTTAGAAGAACGCAACCTAACCCGCAGGTATCGCCATTAAACTTTAACAAATCTAATTCAGAGAATGGCCAGTCGAGATAGCGCTAACGGAACACTAAATAAACTCTTGAATTAAAAGACGCGAAATTATTATAAAAAATTCCAACAGCCATATTCATTGGTATAGCTTATTCTTGAAACAGCTCTATCTCAGGGATTATTAAAATAAAGATCCGCTGGTCCTCGGGAGATTGACAAATAATAAACGTAAGACAAACCTTTCGAAATTGATAGTGCACGTGCGCTATCGCTCGTTCGACAGGCCACCCTCAAGCGTTCTCCGAATCGCCAAATCATCAAGCGATAAGATAATCAGTTCACTCCCACTCTCTACTGGATGGAGCTAAGTCTCGAGCCAAAGGGCTTAACCAATTAAAATCTTAAGAGACCCCTCTCCTCCTAAAAATCAAGCTCCTTGACCTTAGGAAGGGAGTAATAGAAATTATTTTATTCGCCTAAAAAGATTCCCCACCATCCAGAAGGGAGGAGGAGTAAAAACCTTAAAACTCGCGAGCCGAAGGCGCGGACAGACAGTTCATTATTAAAAAATATTAAGCCAACTCTTCCGTGCGGTACAGAGTATTTTTCTAAATTCAGACGTCCAGTATCTATCAGTGAACGAACTCTCTCCGCTAAATTTCACGAATCATTTTCGATAAGCAAGTGAAGTGAGTGAGGTGAACACGTTGGACCAACTGAGCATTCCATTCATCATCAACTAGCAACCACCCACCTGCGCTTCCAGCTCCAGCCGGATTAAATTTTTTTCAACACCTTTCAACGCTCACTATAATTAATAAGTCCACTTTCACTTTATCCTCTTCCCCCTCTCGTGTTAGCCAATTGTCATTGGGAATGATCCTTGACCGATTATTCTCTAATCGATAGAAAATAAATTTCGACAATTTAATATATATATATATATATATATATATATATATATATATATATAATCGTTTAATTACTTCTTGTCTCTTTCCTCTTCCTAATAATTTTCCTCATCTCTCCCTGTTCGTCTAGAATCTCTTCAAGGCGGTTCACGAACAATTTCTCGTTCGTCTAGAATCTCCACAAGGCGGTTCACAAACGATTCCCTGTTCGTCTAGAATCTCCTCAAGGCGGTTCACGAACGATTTCTCGTTCGTCTAGAATCTCCACAAGGCGATTCACGAACGATTCCCTGTTCGTCTAGAATCTCCTCAAGGCGGTTCATGAACGATTTCTCGTTCGTCTAGAATCTCCACAAGGTGGTTCACGAACGATTCCCTGCGTCTAGAATCTCCACAAGGCGGTTCACGAACGATTTCCTGTTCGTCTAGAATCTCCACAAGGCGGTTCATGAACGATTTCTCGTTCGTCTAGAATCTCCACAAGGCGGTTCACGAACGATTCCCTGTTCGTCTAGAATCTCCTCAAGGCGGTTCATGAACGATTTCTCATTCGTCTAGAATCTCCACAAGGTGGTTCACGAACGATTCCCTGTTCGTCTAGAATCTCCACAAGGCGGTTCACGAACGATTCCCTGTTCGTCTAGAATCTCCTCAAGGCGGTTCACGAACGATTTCTCGTTCGTCTAGAATCTCCACAAGACGGTTCCCGAACGATTTCCTGTTCGTCTAGAATCTCCACAAGGCGGTTCACGAACGATTTCTCGTTTGTCTAGAATCTCCTCAAGGCGATTCACGAACGATTTCTAATCCGGCTCAAATCTCCGAACACTGACTCCCGATCGAACTCTCCTAAATTTGAAACTTTTCTTAAAAACCATTTGGAACTTACGTTATTTCCTCTTTCAAATTTTTTGTTCTCCTCTCTTAACTATCCCTTCACTTATATTACTTCATCATCAGTAATCAACAATTAAGAACAGTTTAAATTTAAGGATATAAACGGGTTACTATCCCGTCTAATTCAAGTATCTTTTCCCAATGACAACGGTAATATAGTTAACGGTAATTAGTTAGCAACACCTCTTAACGATATTTTAAACACCCACATTCACCGTTGAATTATTATTAGTGCCGGGCTATGGTAAACGCCGAGCGCAGTTGCGGCGCCGGAATCGTTGGAATCAAGCGCTCAAAAAGAAATTGACCAAGAAAACCACACCCCTTGTTGCGAACCAAACTCCGAATAATAGTATAGAAACAGAAAACTTAACGGACTCCCCATCTACGCCACACAACAATAGTAATAATATTACCAATCATAGTAATAATAGTAGCAATAGAAATAATATTACCAATCATAGTAATAATAGTAATAATAGTAACAATATCAGCGATATTAGCAATAATAGTGACAATAGTAATAATAGTAATAATAGTTTACGAAATCTCGACTTACTCGACACTCCCCCAACTCCTAGCTACTCTCCAGTCTCCTCTCCCGAACCCCCTCGTTCCCCCTCACCTCCTGTCCGGGAGCGTACCCCTCCCATACCTGTCATCACCCTTGATTCAGACCCTCCTTCCCCTTCCACCTCCTCGGAGTTTTCTGAATTCGGCGAGGCTCTGGAAGATTTTGCGAGAGATCTTCCCGACCTTGAAGAGGATTCCCACGACTTCGACTTCCCTCCCGATTCCCCGTCGGAACATCCTAACAGTCCCGAAACTCCTGAACCTCCCCCTCCTTACCCTTTAAGTTATTTCTTATCTCAGTTTCCCCTCCCCGACTTCCCCATTCCCGAAGGATCTTTCCGCGTGGGTCCCGGTCCTGTGGATCACGAGGAGTTTCTTCACTACCTAACTACTGCCTCTTCCAATGCTATAATTCCTTGGTATCTCCCACTTTCCACTAGGAGTTTCTATTCAAGCCCTGTGGAAGAAATTCCCTCCGTCCACTATCCAATTTGAAAATCTTTGACCCTTTGTCTCCTCCCCCCCTTTTTCTTCCCCACCTATAATACACATGTTTAGATAGGAAATTTTAATTTAAAAAGAAACAAATTTGTAATAATCTCCAGCCAGAATTAATTACTTAAGGTTAGGTTTCACACTTTTTATCCTGGCTGACGTCCTCCGAACCTATGTAACACCCGCGGAAATCCCCTCACATATACAATACAACACACATAAAATTTTCAATTATATTTTGTATTTTTAAAAAAAAGATTTTTATGTAACCCTGTAAATATGTTTCATATCGCTCAAACAACTGATTAATGAATAAATGGTAATTTACGATAAAATCTTCATTTAATTTTGCTACCCGTTCTCATTCCCTCAATCTCGAAATCGCACAGGGTCCCGTCCCGAGTAAAAGAGATTCGATTCTCTTACCGAAAAGGGACCGACGAGCGTAACGGCCTAGGACACTCACAGAGTTAAAGGGACCATTCTGGTCACTGACCTGTGCCAGGCCCCTGACAGTGCGCTCGACCCGATCTGTACACACGCCCGCAAAGTGTGTCACCGGGTAAATAGGTTGCGTCCTTCCAGATGGCCCGACCTTTCGAGGGTCTGGACGTAACAATATTATGTCATTAATATAATATTTAAATATCCCACACACACACACACACACACACGCACGCACGCACGCACACGCACGCACACGCACACGCACACGCGCACGCGCACGCGCGCACACACACACACACAGCACATGATATCATTCGAATATTCTATATTCATACTACAAATATACGTTACAGATGTAATATACTGAGAACATTCCTATAACATCTCTTGTTGTATATTATTTTTCATATATTCTCAGGAAATACTTTGAATATCTCTTATTAGTATATTATTTCTCGTATATTTTCAGGATAATCTATATAATATTGCATGTGTTTCCTCATTTTACGCGCGCTACCAAATTCGTACTTAATTTTTCATGAAATAGACATAAAGGACTTGTACTAACATAAGTTCCAAAATTTCTTCTTTTCTTCTTTTTAGTCAGTTTAATTTATGATAAACTGACTTAATTTAAAGTCATTTGTTTAGTAATCTGGATCCCTTGTTGGGATTTAAAATATTTAACAGATTATTTGAAATTAAAATGAGAAATAGTGTGTCCATTTACTGCGTTTATTAAAAGTATTTCTATTACATATAAATATATATACATATAATACATACAAGAGATATACCATTAACATTCTACAGATATCTCTAGTTTATACAAGATATTTTCAGTATTTGCTACGAACCAAAATAGGCGGACATTAGAGCATTCTTAGTATATACTTAGTATATCATAGTATGTATTTCGAATGTTCTGAGAACATATGCATTGTACTTTTGTGATATTCTTCGAACATTCTCAGTATCTACATGTGCTATTAGGGATGTTAATTTTATATATACAGGGTGTTATAAAAGTACCGGAACAGCTGAATATCTCACAAACGATGCATTTTAGAAAAAAATGTTTCAGGCAAAAGTTGTTTGGTTTCGAGGGGGCCATAAGACGGTACCATTGGTTTGACCTTGAAGAGTCATTTGAAGGTCACGTGAAGGTCACTTCAATTTTTTTAAATGGAACACCCTATATATTTTTGCACACTCTTGTAGCTTATCTCGAGAGCTTTCCAAAACACTATAATTAAGTACCTTTTCGTTAAGTACTTTTTGAGTTATGAGGCTTGAAATAATTTCTTAATTTTACATAAACCATAAAATATCTTGTAAAATATTTATTTTTCGATTATCTTACCTTAATACTTTTACGTACAAAATAATGAGAGGAATCAATTGGTGTAAAGAAAACACATAGTTGTTTTGAAGAAAAAATATGTAATTTGCAATTAACAATTCCATATTTTTTCTTAAAAACAACTATATGTTTTCTTTACACCAATTGATTCCTCTCATTATTTTGTACGTAAAAGTATTAAGGTAAGATAATCGAAAAATAAATATTTTACAAGATATTTTATGGTTTATGTAAAATTAAGAAATTATTTCAAGCCTCATAACTCAAAAAGTACTTAACGAAAAGGTACTTAATTATAGTGTTTTGGAAAGCTCTCGAGATAAGCTACAAGACTGTCTAAAAATATATAGGGTATTCCATTTAAAAAAATTGAAGTAACCTTCACGTGACTTTCAAATGACTCTTCAAGGTCAAACCAATGGTACCGTCTTATGGCCCCCTCGAAACCAAACAACTTTTGCCTGAAACATTTTTTTCTAAAAGGCATCGTTTGTGAGATATTCAGCTGTTCCGGTACTTTTATAACACCCTGTATACAGGGTGATTCTAAATAACGTTATGCTTTTGCAAAAACAAAATCTTGACCGAATTCTAAGACGATTTTTCCTTTAGCAAAATTTCGTTTGAAGCTTAGTTTTTGAATTATTAAAAGAAGTAGTTAACGTATGACGGGTCGAATACAAGAGACAGGCAAGGGTGGCGCGATTCACCGTCAGACGCTGGTGCTTACGCGGGGCGCCTGCTGCGATCAGCTGGTGGCTATACCATACAGACACACATGCGAACACATACATTCTCTCTCTGTCTGTCTGTCTGTCTGTCTGTCTGTCTCTCTCTCTCTCTCTCTCATTCGCTCACTCACCTGTATTTTTTTTTTTTTTTTTTTTACGAGAGAGGGGAAAATGCATTTTATGCATACCCACCGGTCGATCCAGTGAGTTATGTGGGACTCGAGTACCAAGTCGAATTACCAACTCGGTACTCCCTACCCACTAAAAACCCCTCTCTTTTCACGAATTTCCTTTGACACACTGTCCCTCTGACTTCCCGAGATCTGTTTTCACATAACGTCAGAAAAGTTATTATTACCTTGTTCGATGACTTTTGATGTATTGCTGTAATTGCTTGAAGGAGAAATGAATTTTCCGATAGATCGTACGTTCTCAAATTGAACGTAGATATCACGTTGCAAAAGACAAGAAATCCACACTAAATTATTAACTGAAAGTTTTTCTTCTTTCATGAACTGTATTCTTTTATAAACTTTAACGTAATCACATTTATTTACTCACTCGATGAGACGAGAAATTTACTAATGACTCTATCACTAATCATTATTAATCACTGTCGAATAATAACTGTTGGCGATTAAAAATCACTCGATGAAAGAAACACGCGCGGACACGTTACTACACGACGCGACGACGCGACAATGCGACGATAATTACTCGGCGACTGCAAGCAGTTTTTTGTCATGGTAGGTTGCGGTAGGTTAAGGTATTACTGGCGCTATCGAACGCGATCATGTGTTCGATTGAAGAATGCGGTAAATATAATAAACATTTAACATATTAATATTATTATTATCATGAATGTGTGTGATATCCATACATCGTATATCTATTTAAAAATTAATTAGATTAAATAAGTGTTTTTAAAATATTTATTACTTTTACTATCATCATATAAAATATTAATATTAAATATTTATTTAAGATAATAGTAAAAGTAATAAATATTTTAAAAACACTTATTTAATCTAATTAATTTTTAAATAGATATCATACGATGTATGGATATCACACACATTCATGATAATAATAATATTAATATGTTAAATGTTTATTATGTTTACCGCATTCTTCAATCGAACACATGATCGCGTTCAATAGCGCCAGTAATACCTTAACCTACCGCAACCTACCATGACAAAAAACTGCTTGCAGTCGCCGAGTAATTATCGTCGCATTGTCGCGTCGTCGCGTCGTGTAGTAACGTGTCCGCGCGTGTTTCTTTCATCGAGTGATTTTTAATCGCCAACAGTTATTATTCGGCAGTGATTAATAATGATTAGTGATAGAGTCATTAGTAAATTTCTCGTCTCATCGAGTGAGTAAATAAATGTGATTACGTTAAAGTTTATAAAAGAATACAGTTCATGAAAGAAGAAAAACTTTCAGTTAATAATTTAGTGTGGATTTCTTGTCTTTTGCAACGTGATATCTACGTTCAATTTGAGAACGTACGATCTATCGGAAAATTCATTTCTCCTTCAAGCAATTACAGCAATACATCAAAAGTCATCGAACAAGGTAATAATAACTTTTCTGACGTTATGTGAAAACAGATCTCGGGAAGTCAGAGGGACAGTGTGTCAAAGGAAATTCGTGAAAAGAGAGGGGTTTTTAGTGGGTAGGGAGTACCGAGTTGGTAATTCGACTTGGTACTCGAGTCCCACATAACTCACTGGATCCACCGGTGGGTATGCATAAAATGCATTTTCCCCTCTCTCGTAAAAAAAAAAAAAAAAAAAAAAAAAAAAAAAAAAAAAAAAACAGGAGTGAGCGAATGAGAGAGAGAGAGAGACAGACAGACAGACAGACAGACAGACAGACAGACAGAGAGAGAATGTATGTGTTCGCATGTGTGTCTGTATGTGTATAGCGACCAGCTGATCGCAGCAGGCGCCCCGCGTAAGCATCAGCGTCTGACGGTGAATCGCGCCACCCTTGCCTGTCTCTTGTATTCGACCCGTCATACGTTAACTACTTCTTTTAATAATTCAAAAACTAAGCTTCAAACGAAATTTTGCTAAAGGAAAAATCGTCTTAGAATTCGGTCAAGATTTTGTTTTTGCAAAAGCATAACGTTATTTAGAATCACCCTGTATATATATATATATATATATATATATATATATATATATGTAATATAATAAGATATTTCGTATACACACATATTGATGGACATATATTTTATTTTTAACGAGAATTATATTAATGAATAACAAAATATGATGAATATCATATCCTGATACAGACATCACATTCGATAAATATCATTCGATACATTTTATATATTAATCCTTTACTTTTATATGAATATATTATTTTATTTGAAGCCTTATATTTCTATTTCTATACAATGTGATTAAAAATGATAAAATAATGTGCAAAAAAATGAGCAAAAATGATGAAAATTAATACGATACAAGAAAAGCACATTGAATTCTTGATATATCAGCATTACATTATTTAATAAACAAAAGATATAAAAATATATTTACAGTTCATTTATATTTATTTTTGTTTCGCATCATATATATAATATCATAATAATATTTACATATAAATTATAATGTATAATAAAATTCACAATTTATACCACTAACTTATATTATTAATTTATATATTTACATTATTAGATTATATGAAGTGAAATTGAAATAAAATAATATCACGCAAACAGTATATTAGACAAAGTGGATCCGAACGTATACCAAAAACGAAGTTCTGAAATGTCAAAAAATCACAGAAAAAATAATGTGTTGCTCCTACGAGTGTTCGGGCCTTGTGCCGGACTGGTCGCACCTTTTCAGGGGCTAGGCCCTGGGGATACGCCTGCGACTAGGCTACCCGAACGACGGGCCCCTTAATGAAGGCAACCCGGGCAACAACGTTATCGACTGTTAAGCGGGTTATCGGCGGCCGTAGTGCTGATAAAGGGGATCGAAGGAAGCTGCTTTACCGACCGTCAGGGTTCCCTAAGTGGATGCGTGGGAGGTTACCGACGTTTCCGTTGGCGCGGTGCTCACGGGAAGTCCTGAACGGTAAAGCTAGGGGGGATGGTGCCGCTTACGAAAACCTTAACGGGGTCGGGAAGCGAGTAGTAATTAATGCCCTGTTGTCGTAATTCCCTGGCGAATTTAATGTATGCGGCAATGCACTGGTTGCAATCGAATGGGAAGAAGTTGGCAAGGTTGCTTGAACATGCGGTGCAATAAACCCCGGTATAAGTATTGCTGTCTATGGCTAGATGGACGTTAAAATACGCGTACGGTTCTTTGTTAATGTTGTTGGAATTCACGAAGCAATAAGCGCAGTAAGGTGTTAAATGAATTCTATGAGCGAACCCGGAGATATAAGTGCAACGGATGTTTGTGAGTCGGTGATGTACCGCGTCGGATGATTGCTCGCGGTTCATTGAGTTAGGGGAATAAAAAAAAGGTGTAACGACAAAATTCGCAATGGAGGTTGATTATTTATTTAACTGTTCTTAATTCGGCTGTATACATAAGAGGTAGGAAGCACGCGGGAACGATATTTCCTCTGTTTGTGATTTTCGGTACAGGTTGAAAGGTAAAACTGAAAGGGTTGGGGGCAATAAAAGTCCAGGTAGAGGGTTGCTCGGTCCGAAGGGTCGGCGTGGCTCCTTGCCTCGGCTGCAAGCAAAAAGGTGAAGCTCCTTTGTTCTGGGGTTGTGTCCCGACGGAACGTGAGATTCCGCCAGTTTCGGCGTGTATAACTAATCTAATACGATCGGCCGATCCGCGGAGCCCCAATGCTCGGGAGTACTAGCGCCGTATTCTGTGTGTAAAATTTCTGCGCGGATTTGGAGATACCGTGTTCTTCGGGGGTCTTCGGGTACGTAATCCAGGGGTGGCAGCGATGGGTTGTTTCCTATATTTACCAATTTACGTGGCCACCGGAAATATTCAATCGATTTAACGCGGATATCTTTCCTTAATGGTTTAGCTCTGTTTGGTTGAAGCCGCGGATCGAAGAATGCTTCGTATTCTGTGTCGATGAAATTGCGCTCTGTCCCTAGGAATTCGCTGTCAGTTTCGGTCACGGGGGCGTATTTGAACTTATAGTATAGGCTGCGCACGTAAAATTGGTGTCCGCCCCTCCTTGCTTTAGGCATCTACGAAAAACTAAATTAATAAACGGCTGGGTTCGACCATGGGGGAATATAGGGATGGTTGAAACAACGTGCAAATTAGTAGCACCGGAGTCTCGACCTTCTGGGGTGGGAGTGCCGAATGTGCAGAGTGTTAGCACCAAGCGGCGGAGTCGAGGGGCGGTGATAACCGTGCCGCGTGGTAGGCACCGTATTATCACTGTCCCCGGATGATCGAAACCAGGTTTACGATGGAACTACGGGATTTATGCCAATTGAAGGAGGCGCGTACGGGTTAAGGGTACTCAATCTTAACACTTTATGTTATGTTTCAAAATATATTCGAATGTATTTAATTTACTTACAATGTTAATTTCACAGGTAAAAATCGTACGAAAGCTATCGGCGCGGGCGCTGGTATCGTGGAGTAGTGGTCGCAGTCAGAATTGAATGGATATAGAAGCACTATAAGTGATGGCAATGCAATTTAGAAATAGTAACGTAATGGTGGCGCAGTCGGAAATAGTAAAATAGTCGGAAATAGTAAAATAGTCGGAAGTAGTAACGCAATCGAAATAGTACGGATCAAGGAGCGCTCCCGAAGGAGAAGTCGCTTGCTTGATGCTCGAGATAGAAGTGTCTACTTTTGGGACTACTCTGAGGTCCCTCGTCTTCGGGATTCGGAAGTGGGAGAGTATGGGTGGTAGGGAGTTCCTGAGGGAAGGGGTGTGGTAGGTTAGCCATCTATTGGGGTATTTGAGAGTTGAGTCGGTAAGAAGGTAGTCGTCTTGTTGGCCGTCGGTAAGTTGACAGTCTGCTGTGCTTGGGGTTAGTATACTTTAAGGCGAAAAATTGCGCAGGGGACGTAACAAATGCAAGAGAAGAATGATTGCACAATAACATCAAGAACTCGTCCAATTAGTTGATGAAAATCCTTTTAGTGCTGCTGCAACAGTTTTACGCAATGTTGATTTTCCAATCTCGGAAAACACATTGCGACGTCGTTGCGGATAGCTAAAGTCCGTTCGCATCCACCTGTCAAAAAATTGCACTGACTGAAAATCATCGAAATCGAAGAATGCAATTTGCACAAGACATTTAAATACACCGTAGGAAGAATGGAATGCGATAACGGTCCGATTTTCGGTGTAAAAGTGCGGATAGTTCGTCGGATGCAGGGAAAGGAAAAAAAAGAATAAAAGAAAGCGCGAGGGTTATCTACATATCTTGAGGTGAATTTATTATTGCAGTAGATTATGTACAAGGATGTCAGTGTACGCATGTATCGTGGTGCGAGTGTGTATGAATGCGTGTATGTGTATGAGTTGTGTTTTGACACGCTCGGGATCGGTCGATGACCGTGCGTATGCGTCGACGGTGTTTTGTCGCGTTTTTTCCCGCCGGGGAATCCCGGCGTTCCGGAAATCCCGGTGTATGCCGAAAAGCCGGTTGCTTACGCAGAAGCGCGTCTCGCCGGTGTTCTCGCGAATGCGACTGCGGATGCCGCGTTATAATTTAGCGCAACACGCGGGTAAATGCAACGGCTGCGATACAGAATAGACGCGGTATAATATTTCGTCGCCGCGGAGAATGCTGCGGCGCGCTATCGATATCTCGAACGGCGGCGGTGGATGCCGCGATACGTTGTAATTTGCGAGAGAGGATCGTAGTGCGAAGGAATACGTGTGACTCACAGCTGGGTCGAGATCCCTCGACTCGGGGCGGCTCTAACTCCACCTTCCGAGAATAATCAGTTGGGGACTTTGGCGGTGATGTAGGAACGCTACCCCGCGCGGTATTTGAGATCGCTTAGCTAAGGAGGAGTTCTCTCCACCTTTCGTCCGGGGCGGTAGCGCTTTCTAGGATTCTCTGGATTTTTGCTCAGAAGCGTACGGCTTAGAGCGGATCGGGAGAATGGTGATTAGGTGCCAGAAATGTGGCCTTTTTATACCGGCTAATTGCCCGCGTCGGCACGCGGCGGTATCACCCCTTTCGAACGGTTTTTTTCGGAAACGGTACGGTCGGGCCCGCTCGGAGGGGTTCGGGTTGTGTGCCACATAGATCGAGAAACCGAAAGAAAAAATACGAGAGGAAGTGCAATAATAATAATGCGTATATATAAATTATTGTCAAACGCATGAAAGAAGGAAAGAGACAATACGATTTTGTGTTTCCTTGTCGATAACAGATTGCAGTTCCATCTATCATACTATCCGTCAACTAATTTTGCTCTATTTTACTCTTGTAACATCGATTCTGTACGCGCACGCATGTACTAAATAGTTCGATTACAAATCTTTTATACTTTTACTTTCTAAGATCATTTCTAAGATCAGCAATATTGTTACGATGCAAGAAGCCGATAACACAACTGTAATTAACACAATTGTAAATAACTTTTCTTAGTTCTTTGCATGAAATTATAGGGTCCTCAGTTCGTTATTCTTAGTACTTTAATTGTGGAAAAGGATTTATCGATCTGTGTAGCCAATAAAAAGATTTGTGATCGAACTCATTTTTCGCATTTTGTCGATAAAACAGACGACTTTAGGATCCCCTTAATGTTCATTTTCCCGGAAGATGAATCGGTCGTACTGGACCTGTGGCTTGGCCTCTGCTTTCACCGGATTTAACCCCATTAGATTTTTTGTATGGGATGCTCTAAAGCAAAAAGTATGTAAAGTGCCTGTTAATGACCTTCAATTATTAAAACGGAAAATAGTACAAGGGTGCGAAGAAATTTCAGACTTATAATGTCAGTCAGCTACTCGCTCTTTTATTGATAGGTATAATGCTTGTCTCCGGGCTGGAGATCATCATTTTGAATAAAATATTTAACAATTAAATTAAATTGATTACTGTAAAGCAATAAACCTAAATTATACCTTATTTCGACATTATTTATTCCTACAGTTCTATAATTTCAAAAGTTAATATTTCTTCAACGAAGCATTTACGAGCAAACTTCCAGATAAAATTTTTGTTTGTTTTGTCCTGAATTCATATTTTAAGTTTCACCATTTAACCTGGAAACACCCTGTATATTAAACTGTTACATCAGTGTTATTCTAGCTATGCACAAAAAAACATGACTACATAGTCAAGCGTATCTGATAATATTAGTATTAGTAATCTTCTATTACGGAAAAACAGAATGTGTGGACGCCTGAAGAATCGAGCGCATGGACAGGCATGAATAGAGTATTTACAGGGAGGTTTATAATTCTGGAAAATGATTTTTCGAAACAACTTAATCATATATGATGGGATTTGAAAAAATAACCTTTCATTTAGCAATAAAAAAATTTTGAAATGGAAAAAAATAATGTTTAATGGTGGGAGTATTTTGAAGAATTAAAAAGATAAAAAATGTTTTTTTGTTATTGTTGTAAAGAACACTTGAACCTATTTAACTTTTAATTTGAAATTTTTTTTTATCTTTTATAGTTTCGGAGATATTCGTTTCGAAAGAAAAAAACCGATTTTTTTCAAAGGGACATTTTACCTTCTAGACATGCATATGAGACATACATATAAAACAATACGTATCCCTTATTTTTATCTAGAAAACAACATTAAAAGCTCTTCAAAATCTGAGGGAACACTTCCGTGCATCTCCTTCTAAGTATAATATATAGAAGTCGATTTAGTTTTTAAATTATTTAAGCGTTGAAAATTAATGTTGTATCAGAACGTGTTAAACTGCATGAAGACTTATTAAACTGCACAGTCACAAAAAAAACATACATAATTACTTGGAAACAGAACTGCAAAATTGCATATCATTTTGCATATCATTTTTCAGTTTTTTATATATATCAGTGTGTAATTATATAAAAAAATATGTATGAAGACACGCACAACTAATTTTTATGTAATATCTAATAATATGTAAGGTATATGATCATTATTTCGATTGCACATTTATTTCTTTTTAAAAAGAATATTTGATTTCCATTTGGATTTCCTTTCTTTTTTAAAGATGAAATAGCTAATATTAAATTACAAGAATTTGAAAATGTAGCAAACTGAAGATTTTCTAAGTAAAGATAGAGATGTATGTAAGGCAGAAGGTCAGACATGGTTATACGCTTATTTGGTCAATGAACGGCAGAATCCGTGGCAACGGCATCGATGCATATTCCGTGAAGAGAGCATTCACACATTTTTCAGCCTAACGAATAATTGTTAGAAAATAACATTCATGGACTAGAAAAATATGGGAAATGCAAGTGGTTGGGTCGGGAATCCAATCCGAGTCTTTCGCTTTCCGAGCAATTGTTCTAAACCACTGAGCTATCCAGACCTTACATCTAATGCCGCATTTAACACACTTATATGCGATTCCAGGGCAGCTATTATGTACTTATTCGGAAACGATTCCGATCGGAATAATTCCGTTTTTCGTCATTTTTCTATTATGGACATGCAGATAAATTCCGAAACGATCGGAATGATTCCGTATTCTGACGTTGTCCTATTATAAACATTCGGAATGATTCCGAATCGATCGAAATGATTTCGACACCTCGCGAGCAGGCGGAAAGATAATTCCGATCGGAATGAGATTACAAGAACCTTTAAACATTAATGTTGACAGCCGTTGACAATCGATCAATTAAGTTAAAAAAGTTTAAATAAAAATAAAAGTGTTCCCAGATAGACAAAAAGATATCTTTTAGATTTCTAAAAGATTTCTTGTTATATCTTAAGATGTCTTGCATTTTTTACGAAAAGATATCTTTTCGAGATCTAAAAGATGTCTTATGCAACAGTTTCAGATATCTTTCAAATATCTATAGATATCTTAAAGATATCTTGCAGAAATTTTAAAGAAGTCTTAAAGTAATCTTTTAGACATAAGAAAAGAAGTTTTAAAGATATCTTTTAGATGTCTTGGAAAATATCTTCTAGATGTCTTTAAGATATCTGAATAGACAAATCGATATTGGAGTTACGTTCCAAAACATAAGTAACCGAGGAAATTTTACTCGAATGGCCGTTCCGAAACTCTTTTAAGCCTTTCTGATTGGTTCAAATCGGCCATCGAGTAAAATTTCCTTCAGTTACTTACGTTTTGGAACGTAACCTGGGAAAATAAATGATATGTATAGCATAACAATGTGTTGCAAACAATTATTGTTTTATTGAATAAAGATCAAGGGAATCTTAACAATCCAGAAAAATATTATTTTATTTCTATCAACGTGCATTGTAATGTCGCTGATAGAAATAAAATAATATTTGTACAAATAAGCATTATAAATTAACATAATTTGTTTGAAAAAATTAAGTATATCTTAAAAAACTATAGAATTACTACGAGTTATTTGCTGCTAGCATTTGCAAACATATACAAAATATAATATAATGTCGTTTAGTTATAATTATAAAGTTACATTTTATTATATATTATCAAAAAATTATTAATATTTTGAAGTATTGTATATGCTTGTAGACAAGATATTTTTTACAAATAGATTACGTTTTCAACAATATGTGCATGTATTCAGTTCATTATTTTTATAAAATAATGCATCTTTCTATTTCAAAAAGTTAAATTATTTTATACTTCGCGTTTGATTGCAGTCGAGGCTTCTTCCATTTTTTCTTTCAAAAAATCGGATCACTTCTAGTCACAGCCGCATTTTTAACATCTCTCAAGGTTTCGCCGAGTTGCTGTATGCATCGAACAATAATTCCCTCTTGAACGTTCGTCATTTTCATGATCTCCGCGAACGATTTAGCTTGCGCCTATTCGTAGACAACTTCCACCAAACCGAAATTCAATGACGGTATAGTCGACAATTGATATTGCTGCTCTAAACGTTCCAATTTCGCATGCACCTTGTTCATTATCTCACAACCCTGGAAAAAAAAACATTGTTTTAGCTTTCCAATGCTCTTAATTATTCGATATGTAATTTTTTTTAAACTTTATTAATTAAAAAAAAGACAATTGATGACATGTACATTAGCGAGATTTAGTGTGAGTGTAGGTTCTGAATCTGTGCGTTGTTGAAAGATCAGTGCTGATAGCAGTGCTACTATTTCTGCTGGTTGTAAAACTGTTAACATATTCTTGAGAACCAGCTCCGTTATCAGCAATTCGTTACTACCCATTTGCAATGCGACTCTTCCTTTTAAAGCAACTGCAAAACAATATTAATTGTGTTAGAAAGAAATATTATTCACATGCCGATATATTTAAACAAATTTACCATTGCTGTCGAGTTTTCTACAATTAACATCTGCCACTTTAAAATCCTTGCGCTCGAAAACAGCGGGTTTCAACAGAACCCCAATCACTATACGTGTCATGGAAGAATAATCATCGTAACCATCGTATCCTGGAGAAATAAAAGAAAAATAGATGTAGAATACAAAAAAAGATTTAGATATAGCAGTAGCATCAATCATGATAATACAAATATATAATTTTTTTTCTTTCTTTGCACATAGATAAATTTGGAATAAAAGAGATTGCATTTCTGTTTATCTTTTTATATATCTGAATATATATAATAAATAATAGAATAATAAATAGAATATATAATAAATTTTCCGGATAAAAAAAGAAAAAGAGAAAAATTTATCAATTATTTCAGTAATTTAATTAATTATTTAAATAATTATTTTATAATGAATCATTTGCAAAAATTTTTACAGTAATGAAAAATTGGAAATATATTAAAACTTACTAGTCATTTCACCATTGAAATTAATGATGACAGGATCAGTATTCCAACGAGATCTTGCAACAACTTCTAGAAATCATAGAAATGCCACTTGCGGTATCTGAGCTGGTTTATAAGGTTCTGACATTAAATAAATCGACACCATAAGCAATTCAATTACAACTTCTGATAGGTGAGTATCATCTAACAATTGTGCTGATAACCACTGTTTTGCCAAACAGCAAGCAGGACCGAATGACGGTTGTTGAGAATGCAATCTATGAAAATGAAAATTGAAGATATATATCACAGAATGTCTATTTCGAATCTTATAAAAACATTGCTGAACAGTCTCTCTCTCTGATCTTTTAGATATTTTTATTAAAAATTTTAGGTAAAAAGAGAGAATATCCTAAAGATTTTTTTAGTACGATTTTCTAAAATAAGTATTATTGTAGATATTTTCTATATTTGTATATGTTTTTCAATTTGTACGAAGGAAAAACAGAAAATTATAAGTTTCAAGTGTTAGATTTGTAAATATACCGAAAAAATTGAACAATTTTTGTAAAATAAGCATTTTTCACATTCATAAAATTTTTATCTTTTTCACTACAAATTATAAGATAGAACATGTACTGCATATTCACACACACAATATATCTTGTTAAGACATTAAATATATAAACAAAAATATATAATTATAATATATATTTTAAACATATAAATCACATTTGGCTTGCCAACTATTTACCGATGAGAAAATAAAAAATTATTAAAAAGAGAGAATTTCTTAAAATGTCTTTTAGACATTTAAATTATTTTATACTTCGCGTTTGATTGCAGTCGAGGCTTCTTCCATTTTTTCTTTCAAAATCGGATCACTTATAGTCGCAGCCGCATTTTTAACATCTCTCAAGGTTTTGCCGAGTTGCTGTATGCATCGAACGATAATTCCCTCTTGAACATTCGTCATTTTCACGATCTCCGCGAACGATTTAGCTCGCGCTCATTCGTAGATAACTTTCACCAAACCGAAATTCAATAGCGGTATAGTCCGCAGAAAATTTGTACGGCAGCACGGAAAATTTGCACGTAGAGCACGGAAGCACGGAGGTCACGTTCGATCCCGTCCAAGGCCTGGCACCGCCGCCATTATACATATATATGTATATATATAAGATGCGGTCGGGAAGACGCTCTGGATGCTCTGAAGCGTTTGATTGACCAATCAGGTAAAAGGAGGAAAGATGTCTTTAAAGATGTCTTTTTAGATGTCTATAGATATCTTTTAGAAATTCTACAAAGACATCTTTAACAAAATCTTTTTAGACATCTTTTAAATGACTTTTAGATATCTTTTAGAAATATCTTAAAAATTTCTTTAATGAGATATCTTTTAGATTTCTACAAGACCTTGATGTTATTTGGGTACACGAACTTTATTATTTTGTCGTAGATGTTGTTTAAGCTATCCATGTCCTTTTGTAGGTTGATTGAATTATTGAATTTTTTAATATAAAACATTTCAGCAATTTCTCTCTTTCGCACGTATTTCTCATTATGTAATATATTAGGTTTCGTCCAGTCAAATTCGTGTCCTGATTCTAATTTATGTTTACTTATAACGGAATGATTCGTTCCATGCAATTTTATATTACTAGAATGTTTAATACTTTTATGTACAAAATAATGAGAGGAATCAATTGGTATAAAGAAAACACATAATTGTTTCGAAAAAAAAATGTAATTGTTAATTGCAAATTACATTTTTTCTTTCGAAACAATTATGTGTTTTCTTTACACCAATTGATTCCTCTTATTATTTTGTACATAAAAGTATTAAGGTAAGATAATCGAAAAATGAATATTTTACAAGATATTTTACGGTTAAAATTAAGAAATAACTTTAAGCCTCATAACTCGGAAAGTACTTAATGAAAACTAACTTAATTATAATGTTTTGGAAAGTTCTCGAGATAATCTACAAGAATATGTAAAAGCATGTAGGGTTTCCCTTTTAAAAAGATGGATGTGACCTTCACGTGACCTTCAGGTGACTCTTCAAGGTCAAACTAATAGCACCGTCTTATGTCCCCCTTAAAACCATACAACTTTTGTCTGAAACATTTTTCTCTAAATTGCTTCGTTTCCGAGATATAAATTTGTAACACTTTACGTGGACCACCCTGTATACAGGGTTTTCGGAAATTCAATCGACAAATTTTCAGAGATTGTCGGGGCACCATAAGAATCATTTTTTGCAAATAAACCTGTGGTCGGAAACGTGTCATTACATCGCTACGACATATGGAGTGTTCGAAAGAGTCGGGACCTCGAAATATCACAAAAAATTGTTTGAAACAAAAGTTGGGTGTAAAAAGGTCTATTTACTCCGTACTTATCTCCATACACAGCAATCATGTCAGCATACTCGTTCCAAGAGTATCGCTCCATGTCGCATTTGGTCAGAAAGAAATAATATCAGAAATCAGAAATAAAATACTTTATTTTCTAGATGATGATTTCAATCGGATACGTGCTTTAACAACAGTGCACAACAGTGTTTGGAGTACAAACTCAAGTCTACAAAAAAATGAAGGTTTTTATTTGCTCGAATGTCTGTAATAAAAAATGGCCCAAAATATCATACGCATCGGTCAGTTATAAAAGTAGATCCACCATCATTTACCACTTCTACCTTCATTCGCGGATAATAATACGATAGTTACAGTCGTCGACTTATCAGGAAAAACTTTATAACTTCAATAACTTCGAAACGGCTTACTTAAAGTTGGTAAAATTTGTGCTTTGAAAAGGTCTCGAGAAGGGCTACAAGAATATGCAATAAAAAGTGGAGGGTTCCATTTCAAAAATTCAAGGTGGCCTTATCGTGACCTTGGCGACGCCATCCAAGGTCAAACACATGGCGCCAGTAAATAGACCTTTTATATATACGAAATTACTCGGGAAGATCTCCCCTATAACATATTTAAAAGTAAAGCAAATCGCAGAGAGGGCCTCTTTTATGCATAAATAATTTAATAACTTTTGAATAAAGAACGACCGCCGGCTAAAACCTTCAGAATATTAATTAGAGTTATGACCTTGACAATATATGTCAATGACGCATTTGTGCGAGGTTGGGCCCTTTTTGCATAATTACCAGAAAAACGAACAATAGTCAAAAACAAAGTCATTCTTGTCACATAACTTAAGTTATGTGAAAGAATGGCTTGAATCATAATTTGAAAATCGTTATTAATGATTATTATGTTTAATTATGTAGTTTAAATTTCCTGGCATAGAAACTTAAATTTTAATGTTAAATTAAAATGCATCCACATTCATTAATCAAAATCTATCAATGCAATCAAGAAGAAAACATATTATAATTACATGCAAATATAACAAAAGCTGCAAAATTACATAACATGAAGAAAAACATATCGATGCATATCGAAAAGAATATATTATAATTAATTTACATGTATAATGCTAAGGAATACTTAGTTATACAAAAAAAAATTATGAAGACATTTATGTATTTGATCTTTATGTAATCACATGTACGTATTTGATCTTTATGTAATATATAATCTTACAAAAGGAAAGGAAGAGAGAGAGAGAGAGAGAAATAAAAAATAAGACATCCATATATCTTGTTTATATTATGTCCTTTTTATTTTCATTGCATATTTATTTCCATTTAAAAGAGATTTGGATTTAATTTGAATTTTATTTTTTTAAATTTAAATAACTAACGTTAAATGAAAAAATTTTTAAAAATAACAAAACAAAGATTTTTGTGAGATATATAATGTTACGTCCAAGGGACATCACGATTCTTTTCTTTCCCATAACTGGCGCACACGTGCATGACTTCCAAAAAATCGTTAATGTCAGTTAAATTGGAATAGGATTCTCAGTAAGTGCTCCAAAAACGACAGCCAGATATTAACAGGCTATAAAATCATAAAGAGTAGCATCCGGTCACAGTCAAGGCGCCAGCCAGTCAGCCGAATTTGATATTTTTCGATCACTTGAAAACTCATAAAATCTAAAGAAGCTATAGAAAATAAAAGAAACTATGAAAACGCGAGTGACCGGATGTCGCGACACGACACACGTACCCATCTTAATTTCAAGGGGGTAGTAAAAGTCATCCCTTGTCTTTAGCAGACGCATCCTGCAAAACATAAATTACTACCACCTCCGATACTGAGAATCATAGGTCTCCCCGTTTTGGAAGATGCTCTCCTATTCGCGAACGAATGTAATAAAATTCTGATTTGTTACATTTGTTCTAAACGCTCATAAGAGGGGGCAGGGAAGAGACGATGGAAATCTAATGAGAGTTTATATTCGTTAACTTCCCTAGCTCCTCATTCTAGAACAGGGTAATCCAAAAACGATATATAAGCGCGAATTTCGAACAAATCAGCACTCTTAAGTATTTTTCATTCTTAAGTCTTCATTAATCCGTTATTCAGTTAATCGGCTATTCATTCAGTATCTCAGCATTCTTTCCATTACTAAGTCACTATTCCCGAAAATCTCGGGATTAATAGTATTAACAAAACAGTCAGTAACCCTATCGAGTCTGTGCGTGTTTGCAACTAAATAACAGTGCAAGTATCCTGTCATTCTCGACGCCAAGAGGCTCAGCAACAAACACCACCAGCTAGTGCTAACTGCAATCGCGTTCTCTGAAACAAATAGTAAGTCTTTTTTTTTATTTACGCATTCCCTCCGTTTTCTTCTCTTTACTTATTATAATCGCTTCCCTAGTGGAACCCGCTTTGAGGAAATCCGCTAGAGCCAAAGCAAAGCGACTCCGATACCGTCGCAATCGCCGAAGACTACTGGCTCGGGCTGTGGCTGACCCTTCTTTTACATTAGATTTAAACGAAATAAATACGAATCTTCCTATCACCCGAATCTTCTTGAGTAACATCCAAGAAGATACGCGAGACTTTTCATATCTGTCCCCTCAAACCTCTCCTCCCAATTACTCCCCGTATCTGTCCCCTGGAACCCTTGCTTCTAGTTACTCTCCCGTGTACGACACGGAACCCGACCATCCGCCCGAATTTCCGCCATTGTCGTCCTTTCCGTCTCCACCCCACGAAGCAGCTCTCGATTATCATCTCTTCTCTCCTCCCGCTCTTCCTCTCCCTATTTTCTTCTGCATCGATCTTAGCGATCGAACTGTCGCAACAATTCTCTCCTTAACCTACTCTGAATACACAGATCCCATTCCTCCAGGTTATTTCACCTTGGGACCTGGTCCCATACACATTCCTAGCCTTAAGGCTTTTCTCCGCACCGCTCCTCCCGATATTTCCATCCCCTGTTTCACCCCCCTTACCGTCGAGCGGTCATTTGGACCAGAAATAGCGTAAGATCGACCGTTACGGTCGTTGACCTATCTTTGGCTCTCCCGCAGGCTCGCTCAACCCGAGACATCTGCCCTTAAGGTACCTGTTCTCGGGACACAAGTGTCACGTCCTTCCTTCGGCCCATCCTTCGTCGGGCCTGGACGTAACAATAATATTAAAATTATTTTTTGGTACTTCATATATAAAAGCATTAATAATTTCAAATTACAATTTATTTAATTTATATCTGTCTTAAAAAATTTTATTTATGTGTATCCTATTTGACACAAAAAATTCATCAAGTAGAGTTTTAGAATGATTAACAACTTTGTTTTTCAATATAAAAGATGCATTCTCATTGATGCGTAAGCTACATTTTCATTATTTGCTTACTTTACATTCGAAACAGAGGTTTTCCTTGAAAAATCAAGAGACACGGTAATGTCTTTGCTAAGTCCGAGCGTAAGCAAAATGCACTCCGTGTATTATTACGCGAGTCGGATTGAGAGTATAACTCGATATTTTTATTTCTCATATAACCGCTCAACGGATAGAGTTCTTAGTAGAATTAATCGATAGCTTGGGTTTAAATTAAATAATAAAAGTGTTTTTATTTTTGCGCTACGTGCTCTGTAAACGGAGATATCATGATGCAAAGTCTGAAATGTGAAAATTTCGATTAAGAAACGTCGTCGTCATGGTCATCGTCAACTCCTCTTAACGTAACAAAGAATATACAGAAATACGTTTCCAACGTCTGCCACAAGAATGCGCTAGCAGTGATTCACGCGACGCAGCGTTAGTAGCGCTCTGTCAGCAGTGATGCCAGAATGCCCACGCGAGCACTAGCAAATTATTTTACATAGAGCATAATTCGATGTTCCTCGACGCCCCTCGACCGTTCCACAGGAACGTCGAGCTATACTCTATGTGAAATAATTTGCTGGTGCTCGCGTGGGCATTCTGGCATCACTGCTCTGTGGCGTTAACGGTGCTTATAAATATGCTGTAAAAGGTTAAGTGTGTCACTTCAGGTAATTATATTTTCTGTTCAGCGCGCATGCAATAATAGTAACATTTATTTTCTTCTTGCAAATTTACGTATATTTATTATTTAGGTCTTATGAGTCTCTGGAAACCTACGGTGGATCAACTGGACGAGAGAATTCGCGCCACAAGGTGACGTCAAGTTTTCTGTTCAGCGCGCATGCAATAATAGTAACATTTATTTTCTTCTTGCAAATTTACGTATATTTATTATTTAGGTCTTATGAGTCTCTTGAAACCTACAGTGAATCAACTGGACGAGAGAATTCGCGCCACAAGGTGACGTCAAGTTTTCTGTTCAGCGCGCATGCAATAATAGTAACATTTATTTTCTTCTTGCAAATTTACGTATAATACTATTGTTAGCAACATCTTACAAACCACTCAAGAGCGATTAAACAAAATTCATCAAGCTATCGAAAAGAGCACTGCTAAGAGAAAAACACTCTTAGATAATAGTTCTGCGTATAGTAGTACTACTGTTGAGTCGGATAAGGAAGAGCCAGCCAAAGTGGAAGCTGAGAAACAACAATAATTTTAAATGTAACTAATTATATTATTACTATTTTATTTTCAAATTATTACTTAACATTGATTACTTTGCAAGTTTTATAAAAGAAATTTCTTACAATTTTCACCGTAAATTATGGAAACTCCAGTAGTTAATTTATCAGATGAAGAACTCAAGACAGTTTATGATCCTTCTGAGGATTTGTATCTTTTAATAGATGATTTGGAAGAAGATTTAGACATTCTGCATGCGATGAAACCTGTGATTTGTTTAGAAATAGGTAGTGGTATAGTCATCACAGCTCTAGCAATGGCATTGAAAAAATATAATGCTCATTTTATTGCAATTGATATAAATCCTGATGCATGTAGGGCCACGAAAAGAACTAGTCTGATTAATTCTGTTGATGTAGATGTTCTCCACATGAATTTGTTAGATTATATACAGATTAGATATACATATGATGTTATTTTATTTAATCCGCCATACGTAGTTACAGAATATGAGGAAGTGCTAGAAAATAGACTTATATTTAAGACTTGGGCAGGTGGAAATAATGGCAGACAAGTTATGGAACGGATATTTACTCTGATTCCCAAAATCTTATCAGACACAGGCTTGTTTTATTTGGTTGTTATTAAAGAAAATGATCCTGAATATATTCTGAGTGTCTTTCAAAAATTAGGTATGTCTGGTAAAATCATTCGTGAAAGGAAAGTAAGAGGAGAGCACTTATATATTTTACGTTTTTGTAAAGTTAGGTCAAATGAAATAAGTTAACATTATATTAGAGATATGACATCCATAGATGTTAGGAATATCTTTTATACTTTTAATATTGTACAAAGAATAGGATATATTATTTCACTGATTATATGCGTTTATATATCCAATCAATATTTTTGTAGTGATAATAATAACTACAAAAGAAAAGGTACAGAAATGTAATTATATAAATAAAAGATTTCTCTCTTGCTAAACCTAACACAGATTATATCTAAAAGCGAACGGATAGCACTTTTACTTAAAAAAAAAAAATATACATATATTTGTTATAGTGCATTATTGCGTGCTTTACATGTATGAAACAAAATTTGCATACATTATAGAAATGTACTTTTGCCATTGAACGATTCATTGATATTATGAGTTACTACTCGTTAAATATATATATTAATAATCTTATAACATTAAATCAAAAAAATTAAAATTATAATCACAAAATAATACTTTTTTTAAATTAATCTTAACATCATATCAAATCAAAAATAGAAAGGCTTACACTTTTTATTGTATATATATTTTATATATATATAAATCAAAAATAAAAAAATAACGATTGTATTTTATATATAAAATGAAAAATAAAAAAAATAACCATTGTATTTTATATACATATATATATATCAAATCAAAAATTAAAAAAAATAACCACTGTATTTTATATACATATATATGTATGAAATCAAATTTAAAAAAATAACCATTGTATTTTATATTTATATATTTTATAAATATACAAGAACATATATTAATTTTATATTTATTGTTATTTGTTATAACATTACAGATGACCTGTAATGTTATAACAAATAACAATAAATATAAAATTAATATATGTTCTTGTATATTTATAATATATAAAATACAATATGGTTATTTTTTTTATTTTTGATTTATATATATATAAAATATATATACAATGAAAAGTGTTAGCCTTTCTATTTTTGATTTGATATGATGTTAAGA
The DNA here is from genome assembly GCA_023638675.1 of Camponotus pennsylvanicus. NCBI lineage: Eukaryota > Metazoa > Arthropoda > Insecta > Hymenoptera > Formicidae > Camponotus > Camponotus pennsylvanicus. The sequence continues at coordinate 90,305 of JALHBL010001250.1, forward strand.
TTAATTTTTAAAAAGTATTATTTTGTGATTATAATTTTAATTTTTTTGATTTAATGTTATAAGATTATAATTTTAATTTTTTTGATTTAATGTTATAAGATTATAATTAAAATAAATATATAAATAATTACATATTTCATAAGACATCTTATGAAATATGTAAATATTTATATATTTATTTTAATTATAATCTTATAACATTAAATCAAAAAAATTAAAATTATAATCACAAAATAATACTTTTTTAAAATTAATCTTAACATCATATCAAATCAAAAATAGAAAGGCTAACACTTTTCATTGTATATATATTTTATATATATATATAAATAAAAAATAAAAAAAATAACCATTGTATTTTATATTATTTAATCATATTTAATGTATGTATAGTACAAAAAGGAGTGATATCTCTACAAAAATTACCCTTTTAAAAAAAGGTAAAAAAAGGTGCTAAGTCCGCGTAAAAACTGTTATGTGTTTGCAAAATAATGGTTATTATAACCCTCAAAAACTATAAAAAACCTATTTCAAAAATAGTACCATTTCAATCTACAAAATTATTTTAATCTACAAAATAGTTATTTTAAACCGTAAAAAAACTAAGTTATTTTAGTTATACATTTTACTTACCTTACAAAAGTAATGATATCAATAAAATTGTGCTAAGTAAAAATAAAAATTTATAAAAATAAATCAAAAAACTGTATCAAAAGAGTTACAAAATACTATCAAATCCAAACAAAAAATAATATCGAAAAGTTGTGCTATTTGAAGATAAAAACAATAATATTTTAATAAAAAGTTAGACATCATGTGTTTAATTTTTTAAAAATATATATTACAAAATTGCGCCAACAAAGTAAAAACTTTTAATATAAAATATATATTTTTCTTAAATTTCTAGTCAAGTTACAAAATACTATCAAATCCAAACAAAAAATAATATTGAAAAGTTGTGCTATTTGAAGATAAAAACATAATAATATTTTAATAAAAAGTTAGACATCATGTGTTTAATTGTTTACAAAAATATATTACAAAATTGCGCCAACAAAATAAAAACTTTTAATATAAAATATATATTTTTCTTAAATTTCTAGTATTAAAAGAAAAATATTAAATAAAAATAAAGTTGAAAAATTTAATTAAAAAAGGAAAAACAGAAAATATTAAAAATAAAATTAAAACTTATCAAGAAGATAAAAATTAGAAATTAATAGAAAAAAAATACAAATTTATATAAAAATTAAAAATTAAAATAAAAATTAGAAAATAAAATTAAAAATTATTAAGAAAATAAAAATTAGAAATTAATAGAAAAAAAATTTATATAAAAATTAAAATAAAATTTTAGTTAAAAGACAGCGCTGCTATACGATCTAGAAATGACCGTCATATTTTAATAAAATATAGGGTTCTTTGCTTATATATTTAGTAATGTTCAATATATGTATAGTACAAAAAAGAGTGATATAGCAGCGCTGTCTTTTAACTAAAATTTTATTTTAATTTTTATATAAATTTTTTTTCTATTAATTTCTAATTTTTATTTTCTTAATAATTTTTAATTTTATTTTCTAATTTTTATTTTAATTTTTAATTTTTATATAAATTTGTATTTTTTTTCTATTAATTTCTAATTTTTATCTTCTTGATAAGTTTTAATTTTATTTTTAATATTTTCTGTTTTTCCTTTTTTAATTAAATTTTTCAACTTTATTTTTATTTAATATTTTTCTTTTAATACTAGAAATTTAAGAAAAATATATATTTTATATTAAAAGTTTTTATTTTGTTGGCGCAATTTTGTAATATATTTTTGTAAACAATTAAACACATGATGTCTAACTTTTTATTAAAATATTATTATGTTTTTATCTTCAAATAGCACAACTTTTCAATATTATTTTTTGTTTGGATTTGATAGTATTTTGTAACTTGACTAGAAATTTAAGAAAAATATATATTTTATATTAAAAGTTTTTACTTTGTTGGCGCAATTTTGTAATATATATTTTTAAAAAATTAAACACATGATGTCTAACTTTTTATTAAAATATTATTGTTTTTATCTTCAAATAGCACAACTTTTCGATATTATTTTTTGTTTGGATTTGATAGTATTTTGTAACTCTTTTGATACAGTTTTTTGATTTATTTTTATAAATTTTTATTTTTACTTAGCACAATTTTATTGATATCATTACTTTTGTAAGGTAAGTAAAATGTATAACTAAAATAACTTAGTTTTTTTACGGTTTAAAATAACTATTTTGTAGATTAAAATAATTTTGTAGATTGAAATGGTACTATTTTTGAAATAGGTTTTTTATAGTTTATATATACACTAATACATAAGTGTATGTAGTGTGTATATTTCACACACACACACACACACACACACACACACACACACACACACACACACACACACATATATATATATATAAATGCGCTTTCGCATGTATTTATTATTTTCTTGAATCTCGATGAAGTTATGCACTAATATTGTTAAAACAAACTAAAAATATCTACAAACAAAACTCTAAAGTCCGTTTATAATTGATATTAATATATTCAACAACATTTTACAAATAATAAAAAATATAAGTGACTGCCCAAATAGCACAGTACGTCTTATGGACGTTCATTTTACGTCCATTTTACGATCATATATCCATGGACATAAAATAGTTGTCCATTGTACGTCCATATAAGTACGTACATTGACTAATAATAAATGTACATCCAGTAAACATCCATTTGAAATCCACTTTATATAATTAATTTATGGATATATATACTGTACGTCCAATGGATGTTCATACATGGACCTGTTTTGGATTATTCATTTTTTGTTCCAAAAAGGATGGAAATTTACAAATTCTTTATCATAATTCATCTGTAATATTATAATAAATAATAAGTATTACATGATAATGAGTATTACATAAAATTCACTGTTTGCATTTGTGATCAAAAAGTTAACACTAACAATTATTGTGTGTAATGTACGATTCATATTTAGTTCGCGAGTTTGCATAGTCAATGATAAAAAAGAAAATAATATTACAAATGGCAGAGCCAATAATATCGATCGTCGTCACAGCGCGCGACCCGCGCGACACGTTGATCGATGCTCGATTACCGCCATTTCCTGAAAGTGAACGTTTGAATTCCAACCGTGAGATTTCAGTGAAATAATCAATCAATCAATCAGCCGTTTTAACGGCTACAAAATAGAGAGGATACGACTATACGGATACAAGAATTAAAACTGTAAGTATATGTATAATTGTGTAGTACATATGTTTTACACGTATTTGTAAAAATTATTTGGGCAATTTTATAACCTAAAAATTTGGTATTTTATTGATACATATCCCAGCAAACACCAAGTAACATTTATATAACTGTTAGTTGTAATTTCCCACTCAACAATATAACAGTTACATAACATATTACATAACATATCTGTTATATAACAGTTATATTGTTGAGTGGGAAATTATAACTAACAGTTATATAACTGTTATTTGGTGTTTGCTGGGATATTTCTTGTTATCAAACAAGAATAGAATACAATTAAGTGTACAGTACTATTTATTCATTTGCTTATCGTGATTATAATTTATTTTAAAACAAAGATGTAATTCTGCTTCGATAATATTGATTCTGTTTGAAATACGTCATCATTGATTGAGAAATATTCACAAAAGCTATAACTATCGCATTTTTGAAAACAATTTATATTTGTAGATAATTTTATTGACATTTTTTGTATAGTAATTATGATAAGCTAACAAAATGAATAATATATCTTATATATACATGCATAATGCATATTTCAGATTTCTGTGCTGTATCAAAATCATATATATATTCTCATCAGTAAATATCATACTCTAACAACATATATAATATATTAATGTTATAATTTCCTACTCAACCCCAGCAAACCACAATATATTACATAGATGTAATTGTAACATAACACGAATGTCACGAATATTACATGTAATATTACTTGTATAAGTAATGTTACGTTTGTGATATGGCTCTATGTCAGCAACATTGAATGTATCATTTACATATCAGATACATTTTAAATAATACATATCTGATACATATCTATAACATAACATAGATATGTGTTACATATTTTTTTCATATCTTATCATATAACATAAATGTATATTATATATTTCCATACGTCATATAATATAACATGAAAATATATGTTAATGTTCATGTAATGCAATAAAAAAGCATATATATACGCTTTTTTATTATATTATGTAAACATTAATGTATATTCTCAGGTTATAAATATATATATATATATTTATAACCTGAGAATATACGTTAATGTTTACATAATATAATAAAAAAGCGTATATATATGCTTTTTTATTGCATTACATGGACATTAACATATATTTTCATGTTATATTACATGACGTATAGAAATATATAATATAATATTATATAATATATTATATTATTTTATATTTATATATATATATATATATATATATATATATATCTTTATATAAAATTAAACATTATGCTATTTATTTATATTTTAATTTATAATGTTATAAATAAGGGTATACCCTTATCTACGATAAGCATTTCTAACGTTATGAATTAAAATGTAAGTAGATAGAATAATGTGTATATTTATACACATTTATATATTGCATTACATGACACACATATAATACAGATAATACACACATTATGGAAATGATTTCTATAGTATATATATATATGTATGTATGTATATGGTATATATATTTTAATATTAAAATAAACGTTATTAGAGTTGCTCAATTAAATTCTTACATATTATGTAACTTAAGAGCTGAGTAAACAATGCAATATTCATAATTTTATTATAATTTATTTATTATATATAATAATTTTATTATAATTTTATATAAAATATATTTTATTATAATTTTATTATAATTTTATATAAAATATATTGCAAATATATAAAAAGGTAAATGAACTATTATGTACTATATGTTGCATTTCATCTGCATAATTTGATAAACAAATATTTTTATAGTTTTTAATTTTGTAATAGTATACGCGCGCGTGCGCGAAAAAGAAGCAAAATAACTTAAAAAATTAAAAGATTTTAACTTTTGATAACAGTGTGAAAAAGCAATATAATTTGAAAAACTTAAAGATTTATATACTTTTTAACTTGGCTAACAGTGCCAGTTCGCAGTGAAAGTTACATAGTAGTAGGTGGTGTCTCCATTTCGTGTGCATCATTATTGTCATGGAATATCTTTTTATTTTCCCGGTCATGTCGCAACTTACTGAGGCGAAACCATTCGCTTGCTATAGTTTCAAAGTCGCATTCGTTAATACTCATGGTTCTCAACACACCTATTAAAATATTTAACAGTATATTTAATATTACAAATAAAATCCAATTTAGGCAAAAAATAAAAATATGTAACTTGTTAAATAGCTCACCTTTTAAGATTTGGATGCATTTCAAATCGCGTATGCGATAATTATTCCCACGACCACACCAAGAACAGGCTATGCCGAATTGATTCGTAAATAAACGACTCATACACCGTTGTACTACATTCTTAGCGCTTTTTCCTCCGATTTTTTTTATAAATTCTACCTGAAAAGTGTGAAACAATTTAATTAGACTACAAACACATTTATAATGTAATAAGATATAAATAATAAATTAAACGTAATTCAACATACTATCACTCATACGATAAACGTTATTTATATTCAAAAATTAACTTACAAAATTCGCTCTCATTTCAGTACTTTCCATTTTTTCCTCAAATTTTTTTAAATTCTGTATGGAATCAATCGGAAGTATGTCATCGAATAGATTTATAGTCTCTTCCGTATTAATAATGCCTTTTTCTAAGGCTTTCAATCTTTTATCTATACTTTTTATATAATTTAAAGTCTCCACACCAATTTGAATCACTTTTTCTGAAACAGAATAAATTGAATAATATATAAATTTGCTCTTATACTACTTTTGATCAAAATATAAAGTAAGTTAAAGCATCATTTATTTACAATATAATGACTCAATAATGATAAATGTAAAATAAAATAAAATTACCAATATCGCCAGCTGTAGCTAATGGGGCAAGAGTTGAAATAATATCAAGATCTGAAAAAAAGTTATCGTATCAATTAACATTACATTACATACCAAAGCTCAATAAGCAAAATGTTAACAGTATGCCAGCAAATTGGCAATAAATTGGTAACAGAAATTTCGATCAGAATACCATGGCAAATCCATAGTCATCTCTGTTCGCATTAAATCACTGTACTATCACTGACGTACTGTCGTGTACTGTCAACAAAGCCTGCTTATGCAGAAATCTGTGCTCCCACCTATAACTTGATAGCAGATTGGTGGCAGAAACCGAACAGGATTTGCAATATGATCCATTTAAATACATTTAAATGATTACAGAACGCTATATTCTGTTCAGTTTCTATCGTCAATCTGTCATCATATTCTATGCAGATTCTTGGCAGATCCTATTGTATTCTGCTAGTACTTAGTGACAAAATTTATAGCACTGCGCAAGATCTAGTTCTGCAGTTTTGGTTATCTGGACATCAAAAATAATATTATTAACATCGAAAATAAAATAATTTTGAAATTACTTTGTATATTGTTAATTTCCTCAGATTTAGATGCCACCGAATTAATATTATTAAGTTCATCCGTTTGTAGTAGATTAACTTTCGATGTTTGTGATTTATTATGTAATGAACGATTTGACATAGAGGAATTTTTTTCGGTGATAATTTGTTCACATGAGGATTGTTTTTCAGATAAAAATGGTTTGGCACACGCATATTTTTTTCCGGATGAATCCCGATTTTTATCCTCTTTTAATTTTTTGTGTGCAGTTTTACACAACTGCGGAGGTGAATCTGTAAAATTTTATAAAAGTTAGTAAAGTGTGAATAGTTCACATTATACTAAATCGTTGACATAACTCAAATAAATAAAAAATAATATTTTGAAGCAAGAATTTGGTTTCTACTGTAGTAAAAACAAAATAATTTGATAAAATTAAATTACCACTATCGTCATCCGCACTATCATCGCAAGTATTATATATATCATTGAATTGTTTTTCATGTATTATTCTTTTTCCACGTCCTTTAGTTTCGTCACAAGAAGTTGCGTAATTGGCATCTTCTGCTTTTTTCCGTGCCTTTTCTAAAGTTTCTGTAAATATGAAATTTTATATTAATATTGTATAATTAATATTTGGTGATTTTTATGCATGCTTACCACAGTAGCATTCTACTTTCACGTCAAAAAGTAACCAGTCCTCCTGTGGTGGACTGTTTTTTTTAAGAAAGAAAGTAGCATTTTTTGTTGTCGGCCATCTACATTGAGTTGTATCTTTTGTAAGCCATGAAGTTGGAATTTCGGAGTATGTCCCTTCTTGCGGAAATTGCACAACGGCATAGGGATAGCTCATTTCGACGCACAGTATGTAATATCTTCAGTACAGTCATATATAATTATTTAATGAGTCACACAAAAAGCATAAATAATACAAATAACAAATCTATCATATTAATGTAATCAACGAAAATATAAATGTATGTTTCATCGATTTGTAAACTTAATGCAATAAGCTAATAACTATACTTGAATTATCATCAGAAGACATAACATTATCTGCTTTTAAACATTTCCGTGAAATTTGATCAACTGTAACAGTTGCATATAATGAATCTGCTTCACTACCACATAATTTATAAATTCCTACTATCATTGAATCACATGGAGAAGTAAAGAATGGTTTAACAGAGATATGTTGTTTTACTGTAAAATATATAACATTATTTTTTAAATAAATATCATTCACTGTTGCAATTATACCATTTAAAAGAATACAACAGTTATTGGGATTTTTAGACGATAAAATATATCCATCAAATTCTACTTTTTTTATTTCTGTCTTATTTTTTTTGTAATGAATTATTGGATAATTTTTTGAAGTACTTGAAAAATTTTTCTCAACGTTTCTTTTTTCTATAATTCTGTTACCTAGTTGTTCTAGAGGCTTGCCACTAATTTTTAATGATCTTTTTATTGTATACAAGTAATTTTCAAACTTAAAAGCAGAATAAGAATCGATTGTTCCAAATCGTTTAACATCTTCACATACATGTAATAAATTATGCACATTGTGTGATAAGTATTGATCTCCGTAATATTCGCGGAATTTTCGAACAAAGTATTCAAAAAGAGATTGTGCGTAATCAAGCGGATGCTTATATTGTTTATCTGATACAATTCTTACAGCAACGCATAGACAGATAAAATGTATATATAGTTTTTTATGTAGCACTTGTTTTGTTATAATTATTCCTGTATACAGTGTAAAAAGCTTATGTTCGGTCGCTTTCCATCGATCTAAATCCATCAAATCTCTTGGACGACGTGCAAATTCTATGGGTATAAACATTTTCAATTTGCTATTACGTTGTTGGGCTTTATCTAATAAAAAAGGAGTCAATCGTATATTCATCGCACCTTTAATCCAAAATCGAAGCATTGTTTTATTAACACCAAGAAAAATGAGGTGCATACAATCTAATGGCACAGCTGAAACCATTCCAATGTTTAAAGTCTCTAAAATGCTAAGTTGATTTAAATATTTTTCAACGTGATGTTCTTCATGCTGTCTACTTCGAAATGAATAATCTGTTCTTAAGGGTGAATTTTGTTCTAAAAATACGACTTTATTATTGATAAATTCACCTTCTTGTATACACTTTGTGCAACTAAAATAACCTGTATGACCTTTAATACCACAAATAAATGATTTAGCTGGAGCATCACAAATAATAGCATTTAATTTAATACGAATAATCACTTCATTCATATTCAAACCGGAATCAAGAATGGGTTTTGCTTCTTCTACAAATGGTTTTAGAAAAACATCAACATCTTTTGGTTTCACATTACCATGATAAATACCTATAATGAATGGTTCAGTGTAGAAATCTGCAACTATAGCACCTAAGATTGGCCAAAATTGACTACCTGAACTTTTTGAAATGGGTAAGCCATCGATATTAATATTTATTTTTAATTCTGCTGGATACAATAATGTTTGAAAGTGTATTTCAATTGAATGTCTCAAACCTTCTGCAAGTCCGAAATGAATATATTTTCCGTCATTTATTTTTATTATTTGTAAAAATGTATTACGTGGCGTTTTCATTAATGTCCTACAATCGATTGGAACGCTTAAATTATTTCTTAACAAAATTCGTAATATAGCATTTACGGCACTCTGACTAATTTTGTATTTAATTACCCAAGATCTTATATCATCATGCAAAGAATTTTTAATATTTAAAGTCTCTTCTGATGATAAACTGTGAAAATCATTGTCAGTAGTATCTGATTCATTTTCGTTGAAAATAGAACTTAAATCTGAATTGGAATCGTCAATATTTGTACTGTTATTTTTGGAATTATAGTTATCGATTCTTGTACTATTATCTACTTTCTCTGTACAGATTTTTTTGATTTTTTGAGTTGCACAAACATTTACAATTACATTTACATTTTCACTTTCGCGCAATACAATTCTTCGTTTTTGGCGCTGGGATAAATCAGAGAAATCTTTGCGCGACATAATAAATCTATTTCTATGAGCAATATATATGTATATATATGATGTACAAGGATATTACGTATTGATATTTATATAGAAGAACACTCATCTAAAATATAAACAAATTATATATTATTTATACCGATTACAAATGATATCCAAACAATGTGTGAGAATGAAAGTGATATACAACTAATTTCATAATAAGAAAATATATTTTTGACTAATAGGGTATTTCACTTAAACCAAAGAAATTGTTAGCAAAAATGACTTTCTTTATAAATATCATTTGAACTTACATGTTTATTTATTTCTGGCCATCCAATTTAATCCTTTGCTTATTTACGGAATAGTTCTATATACAAACCGTATATTAACACTGCAACATAAAAATTACAAATAAAAATTATTATAATTTACACATATCAAATATAAAAAGTTAGCGATAAATCAGCAGAAATATCCAATTCACAATTTTGAGGTTAATTTATGTTATATTAGCATTGTAGAAATAAAAATACTCTTTGCTAAGTTGATAAACCCAAGAGTATATGTTTTAAGATCCTAGATTTGAGAATTAATTATATTTTTGTTTCTTTTACGTGATTTTGTAAAAGTATAATCTCAAATTTATAAAGTGTTTGCTTATCGTGACGAATTATTAAGGATCTATGAAAAATATTAAATATATACAATATATACAAAAATATTCTTAAACTTTATTTAATGTTTCTTATTGGAATATAATTTATACACAAGAAAGAAGATTACCTGTTATATTAAAATAATAATCAACCGAAGAAGCACGTTATGGACATGGGGACAAAGAATAACAAAAAAGACCAGTACCGGAAATTATCGGAACATGTCTAAAGTGACGTTGCTATACGTAAAGGCGCATTCACAGCGCGAGTTCTGATTGGTTTCTGCTTTTCTGCTAATGTGTGAATGCGCCTTAAGAGTAACTGATGATTACTGTTACGTTTAAAATATATTGCAGTAGTTATGTCTCGATAACAACATATTATATATGTATTAGTAATATAACATTCGTTAATGTTGCCAAAAGATTATAATTCTTATATTTATGTTATGTATCTCGAGTTACAAATATGTTATATAACATTTTTTTAAGAACTACTATAAATTATATATATAACAAAGAAATATAACTTAATTCTTCTAAAATGCTGTTAAGCTTACGTAATATTAACAGCTTATCTATATAACTGTGAAATGTTACATTGTTCTTTCAATGTGCTCCCTAAGTTATGTAACAGATACATATTGGTTTGCTGGGACAAATGTAACTGTTATAAACAAGACACATTACATTGCAGTTACATATTATTGAATACGAAATTATAACATATTATAATGTTATATGTTGCTGTTAGATTGTGTTTTTATTGAGAATATGTAATTTTGATACAATATATGTAAAAATCTGAAAAATGCTTGATATATATCTAGGATATTATTGACTTTGTTAGCTTATAATTATTACTATTAACAAAAAATGTCAATAAAAATGTTTAAAAATATAAATTAATTTCAAAAATGTGGCAATGTTTAGCTTATGTGAATACATCTCAGCCAACGATGATTTTTGAATAGATTCAATATCAAAGCAGAACTATTTCATAACATTTATAATATTTTTAAAAGAAATTATAATCACGATAAGCAAATAAATAAATACTGTACCCAGCAAACACCAAGTAACAGTTATATAACTGTTAGTTATAATTTCCTACTCAACAATATAACTGTTACATGTTATATAACTGTTATGTATTAGATAACAATTATATTGTTGAGTAGGAAATTATAACTAACAATTATATAACTGTTACTTGGTGTTTGCTGGGTACACTTAGGAATCTATTCTGTACCCTTTAATGATATGTTGTTGTGTATTATTGCGCAGCTATTACATGATACACAAAATCTGTGCAGTAATGCATAACAACATTGTTAAAAGTTACAGAATAGGCTCCTTAAATTCTATTCTTGCTTGATAAAAAATATGTATTGTCATATAAATAAAATATTAATTTAGTTTATTGTTAGCACATAGACTTAAAATATGAAAGTCTGAAATACAAATGCATCATAAACACATTCTTATTTTCTATATTCTTTAGAATAAGTACCTTTAAATATAAATTAAGACATTTTTTATTTTATAGAGTTTTAATTCTGGAGCGCAAGACCACAGGTTTTGGGAGATTGCACTAGAGACTGTTATACAGAAAATAAAAAGTATGCCTAAAATTTCTACTAAATATTACAGGCGCGCAAAAGCCTGTACAGATATTTCAATAAATTTAATTAAATCTGATGATTTTGCTCAATATTTAAATAAAAATAATGATATTAATAAAGAATTTATTACAACACACCATGCATTGATGGTCACATTGAATTGGATAATGATTTCAATATTGAGATTGATAACATAGATAATAATATAGATAACAATATAGGTAATATAGATAACAATATAGCAGATAATATAGATAACAATATAGATAATATAGATAACAATATAGATGATATAGAAAATTTTGACTCAGATAATGATGAATCTGATAACAACAATGATTCGAGTAATAAAAATACTTTGAATAACGATGAATTAATTAGTAATTATAAAAATTTCAATAATACAGCTAATGCAATTTTCGTTAGCACCTCAATTAGCTACTTGGGCTCTGAAAAATAAAATTACTCATATTGCTCTGAATGAATTATTAGGTATTTTAAAGTCAAAACATAATGATTTGCCTTCGGATGCTCGCGTATTAATGAAAACTCCTAGAAAAAAAGCTTTAAAAATTGTTGAATCAGGACATTATTTTCATTTCGGTTTAAATAATTGCGTTCAGAAACTTTTTTCATTTATAACTTTAAAAAATTTACAACAAGTAGAAGTTTATATAAATATTGATGGCTTACCTCTTTTTAAAAGTTCAAATCAACAGTTGTGGCCAATGTTATGCAGTTTAGTTGAAGATCGTTGTAAAGTAAATATTGTAGGCATATATCACGGAGAAACAAAACCAAATGATGCAAATGTATTTCTAAAAGATTTTATCAATGAAGCTATCGATTTATCAACGCATGGTGTAACAATAAATGAATCTAACTATCCCTTTAAAATTAAAGGTTTTATATGTGATACGCCTGCTGAGGCGTTTATTAAATTTACTAAAGGTCATATTGGTTATTATTCGTGTACAAAATGTCATATTGAGGGGGATTATATTAATGGTAGAGTTTGTTTTTCGAATTTAAGAAAATTTCGTGATAGAACCGTGATTTTGAATTTAAATCAAAAACTCAAGAAGAACATCATGTAAATTTAAAAATTTCAGATCTTGAATTAATTTAAGATTTAAATATGATTAATGATTTTCCTGTAGAGCCAATGCATTTAATTGATCTGGGCGTTACAAGAACTTTAGTACATTTGTGGTGTTTTGGTAAACCACCAACAAAATTTTCTCATACACAAATTTCACAAATTTCTGATTTATTAATAAATCAAGTTAAAAATATTCCATTGGAATTCAATCGTAAACCGAGATCGTTACAAGAAAGTAGAAGGTGGAAGGCAACAGAATTCAGGCAATTTTTACTATACACAGGGCCTGTAGTTTTAAAATCTGTTCTCAGTCATGACATTTATCTCAATTTCATGTGTTTGAATGTTGCTGTAACTATTTTATCATCTCCTCATATTAAACATTTAGATTATGCTAATTCTCTTTTTAATTATTTTGTAAAATCTTTTATCATTTTGTATGGTAAAGACAATTGTACAATTAATATACATAATTTGTTACATGTATATGAGGATGTAAAAAAATTTGGTGTTTTACAAAATTACAGTGCCTACCCCTTCGAAAATCATATGCAAAAAATAAAAGGATATATTCGTAAAAAAGATAAACCGTTACAACAAATAATAAATCGTATACATGAAGAAAACTTCGTGGAATTAAACAAAGAAAATAAATTGAATATCGAACCCGAATTATTAAATAAACATAATAATGGCCCTTTAGATCGAAATTTATATAGAAGTCAGTGGGAAAAAATAGTGTTTCCTAATTTTACTTTGAAAATAAAAGAACCAGATAATTGTTGTAGATTAAGCAATGGTGACATCATTTTAATTAAAAATATTGCTAGTATAGACAGTGAAAATGCAGTAATAATAGGAAATAAATATGAATCAATAACAGATTTTTATAATGAACTATGTAAATCTTCTGATTTAGGTATACATTTAGTGGAAAATATTAGTAAGAATCTCCAAAGGTGGAATATTAATGAAATATTGCATAAATGTGTCAGATTACAATTTAAAGATAAATTTGTTGTTTTTCCTTTACTTCACTCTTTATGATCGGATTATGATTTTATTTTTACATATTAAAAAATTTTAATTTAATATTATTTAAGTAATGTCGATTGAATTTTATATTTTATATTTAAGTAATGTTAATTCTATTTATAATATTTTGTAATTAAAATTGACAAATTATTAATAAAAATATTAATATTAAATTATGAATATAAAATAATAAAAATATATTAATTATTCTTTTGTGAAATAAATTTTATTGATGGTATGATTCTACATTTATAATATTCGGAATTATTGTGATCTGGAATTATTGGGTCCATCCAGAAGTACGACCGCTCACTTCAAGGTCGTACTTCTGGATGCATCCAGTTATGTACAAATTGTTGAGAATGTGTAGAAAAATATGGCAAAAACGTGGACAATCGTCATTTTCACGGACGAAGATACCGTAGAAGCGGTTCCATCTAGTTGGTTAATTAACAATAAGTGTTATTGGCCATCGTTTCCATTTGATAAAATAACTGCAGCAATTAGAAATCACGAAGAACCAAAAACTTGTTGGCCCTCTTATCCTGTTCTAAGACATGGAACTTTCGGTAAATATATACTACTTATTATATTTTAATAAAAAAATTATTTATTTTATCTTGTTACGTTATATGTCACTTGTTATTTTGTTTCAGACAATTATTCAATAGCAAAAGAGAAATGTCGTAAAGCAGAATATTCTTCTGATATAAATTCTGATGTCAGCGGTAGATTAGCCGTGTCTAAAAGGAAAATCACAATAAAAACGTATGGCTCCTCATTTGAAGAGAGTAATTTATCGTCGTCAGACGATAATAACAATGACAACCAATTCGCCACTAAATTACCGACTCCTCCACGTATGAAACCAACAAACGGTTTGTATACATTTATCTATCTGATATATTAAAGAAATTTTATAAAAATTTTATAAATAAAATAAAACAGTAGCAATCAATTTATGAATTCAAAAATTTACATTTAAAGTTTGATCCTCAATTGTTTTTTTCTTCAGAAGACAATACTTTTATAAAAATCAAGCCGAAAAAAAAGAGCAATGATGAAGCTACTAATATTAGCACATTGTCAAATACTGAGAAATTTCGAAAGGGCACTTCAAAATCAAATGGTTTTCAAATTATTTTTATAATATATTTTCATAATAATTAACTGTGTCTAAAATATAAAATTATAATGTGTAGATTTTGATAATAACGAAGATTTGAATAGCAATGACCGGCCATTTATGAATGAATGCAAATGTTGTCCATTACATTTACAATACAATTGCGGTATGTATAGAGGATATCACTTAATTTGTACCCACTATTTACACAGTGATATTCCTCATGGAAAATCTTGTCAAAAAGTTCTGAACCATTTTTTTCTATAACATAATAAAGGAATAATTATTGAGTAAAATATAACCAAACAGCGCTGAGGTTTAGTTTAATGCGCGTTAATGAACCGCGGGTCTAATAGTGTGCGGCTCACTAACACACGCCAGGCTAAAGCTCGGCGCTATTTAACTATACTTTACTCAATAATTATTTCTTTATTGTTTATAGAAAAAAAGGTTCAGAACTTTTTGACAAGGTTTTCCATGAGGAATATTACTATGTAAATAGTGGGCGCGAATTAAGTGACACCCGCCTGTATATTTAATCTACAGTTTATATATATTTTTTGTTAAACTTATTATCGAATTTACGTACTACGCGCGCGCATATGTTCAATAATTTATTAATAAATTCCATTTTTCTAGAGAAATATTTCAAAGAGATTATTCGTCAACAAAATATACTAAAAGCAAATATGTGGCAATACACAGATGCACTCCAGGAATTAACTACATCTATTAATAATCTCGCTGCAAATAATAATGTGAATCAGGTACAAGAAGAAATCTCCTTTTTGCAAATGTTTGATTTTCCTGCACGAACTGAAGAAGATTTAGCTCGTGTTGAGGAATATCTAAATTTAGAAAAAAATTTTAACGTTGCGGTAATTTTTTATAATATCTATTATTTTCAAATACATGCTATATTTTTTACATTATATTACAATATTATTAGTTAAAAGTTTTAATTAATATATTATTCTTATTTTGAATTTTGCAGATGAATGAACTTTCAAAGATTGGTGGATATTCCATATATAATTTTATACAAAGAGCTTTACAGTTGGTAATAACAAATGATCTTGCAGCTACTTACAGCTGGTTAGGAAGGCGGGCAAAGAAAACATTTAATAAACTAAAAATAGCCGATTTAATAATTGGTAAATAGTTTATTAGATTATCTTTAACTTAACTTATTTAAAATCACTGTTTTAGATTGAAGATTATTGTTGAATCAATTGTAACTGACTTTTTTGTTAGTTATTTTCATTGTTGGTATTATAACTAAATATATTGTGTATTATTTGATATATACACTATAGCAGCGGTTCTTAACCTGGGGTTCGCGAACCTCTGGCGGTCCGCGATGTCCTCACAGGGGATCCGCAAAAGCTCGAAGAAATAGCGGAAAAAACACAAAGTTTACGAACTTATGTGTAATCCTCGTTGGAAAAGTAATGCAAAAACAATTACATGAAGTATATGAACCGTTTATCTCAGGCGTATATGTGCGTTTGGTCGAGCGGCACTTGGTTGCGCGCACACGGACGCATGACATAAGCCGTCCTTGATTGTGTGAGTCTGTGAGTCGCGTGTCATTTTTTTCTTGCATTACTCTTTCTGTATATGAGTAAATTTTAGCAGTAAAGACTAAAAGAAATACATGTAATAAAAATATTTTAATTCGGACAATTACAAAATAGAAAATAGATAACATTTTTAAATTTCCTAATAATTTTAATTATTGCGTTTAGACAAATAATTGGTTTATGCTGTTTTTCAACTTTAAATTAAGGTAAATGCGGATTCTTCCAGATTTTTTTTTCTAAAATGAAAATTTCTGAAAATTTATTTTCAAGAAACTTAATTTTACATTACTTAATACTTGGGAGGCTGCATGAAAATAATGTGATAAGAAGGGGTCCGCATCGTAAAATGTTAAGAACCGCTGTACTATAATATATATATATATATATATATATATATATATCAAATTATACTTTGTATATTTAATTATGTTTAGTTATAATATTTATAATTATATATGTAGTTATAACACTATTAAATTCCATTAGAGAGTTAATAATATATACAGAGTATATCATTTTTTTAATATACACAGCAAAATATCTCTTAAACAATATATTTTAGAGAAAAATATTTCAGACAAAAGTTGTAGGATTTCGAAGGAGAAAGAAGTTGTTAAGAAGGCGTTAATAATCTATTTACATAAAAAAACAAGATAATTTTATTAAAAAAAAGACTTTCAAATAACTTAGAAACTCACTCTTTAGGAAAAAATTAATAGCACTAACTTTCTTCTTCGAAATTTTACAACTTTTGTCTGAAATATTTTCATACATTGTGCAAGAGATATTTGCTGTGTAAGTTAAAATGGAACATCTTGCATATCAAATTATACTTTGTATATTTAGATATATTTTGAACTTAGTGCAGAATTTTCTGCGCTTTTATAATTATTAAATATTTTTAATTTAAATTATTATATAAGTCCGTAGTGAACCGCGTGATTTCGATGATTCATTACTGAACAATTTCATCGACTCATTTCCTTTTTTTGACTTGCTGCTCATCAATGTCAAATAACCAAAACGAAATTTCATCAGTTGGTAAGAAATTAAAGAGTTTCTATGTATCATTAAAAGAAAAAGATTTTGTTTAATCTTTAAACACTGTTAGAAATATCACGTTTCTTACTAATAACTTATTTAAAAATTAAATTTGCATTAATTATAATAATATCAAGGAATAAAAATCATACTATGAGAGACTAGACTGATCAAAACGTCAAGATAATTATCAAATAAAATAAAAAAATAAATATTAAAAAATATATAAGAAATAAATATAAATAAAAATATATAACAAATAAAACAAATAATTTAGATAAATATATTATCTATGTACAATTTTCTAATTGTTAATTTGTTTTTAACATATTACAGGTTCTACTAAAAAGAGTATTCCAAACTCCACCAATAAAGATTGCGAAGAAGCGATTCAAAAATGGTTAAGAAGAGCAAAGGAACGCAGCAATAATAAGAATAAAAACCAAGGAGAAAATAACCAATTAATTTTTTAATTTAATTATTATTGTAATATTATTATTCTTTTCAATTTTTATATATTGCTGTTCTTTCCAATTTAATATTTTTTTCTTTTAGTTTATATACTTTATAGTTTACACACACACATACACGTATATATATTAGTTTATGCATTTAGTTTATAAATTTGTTTAGTTTATGAGTTTTAGTTTATAGATATTTTGATAATAAAATATTGTGATATGCAATATGTAAAACAATGTGATATATGATACTTGTAAAGTTGAAAGTATATATAAGTACCATTGTGATAAAATGTTGATATGCAAAATATATATGAATTAATACATGTGATAGTGTAAAACATATAAAGTGTAATAATGTTTATTGGCGGATATTGATTCGTTTTTTGAGGTAAAAGGGGAGAATAAATTATTGCATATAATAAAATGTAATAATAATTTTCACCTTTTTATCTCAGGAAACAGAGATCAGTGTTTGCCAGTGTACATACAGAATAACAATATAAATCAAAAATAAATATTCTTCCAGTTTTCTATACAATTATTATTAATTATTACCAATTATTTAATTATTTATGAATTATACATGCGTAATAATTGTCCGAAGTATGTCCAATTAAGATTCGAATTTCGTCCATAAAAGATCCAAAATTCATCCATTTGGTCCATAATTCGTTCATTTAAGATCCAAAATTTGTTCATTAGATCCATAGTTCGTCCATTTCAGGTCCATAGTTTGTCCATAGTTTGTCCAGTAAAGACGTCTTATGGATGTCCATTGGAGTTGCAAACGGACATACAATAGACGTCCTATAGACATCTACTGTATTCGGTATGGACATCCAATGGATGTACACTATGTCCAGCATATACGTTCGTCGTACGTACATAGGACGTACTTGTGCTTATTGGGAATCAACGTTTCCAGGACCATGAAAATATTGAAATGAAAATTGTACGTGATGTTGCACAAGATCTGCGACGACTTAAAAGTATCAAACCATATGAGTTGGCATAAACATTATAGATGGAAGGAAAACTTATTTTATAGCTTTTTTATAAACGTGCAATATCAGACAGACAAATCATTAGACAATCTAGGATAGATTGGCTATGGTTAATTAATATTAATAAAAAAGAAAAAAAAGTTATATGTGAATACATCAAAACAAACTTTAATACTTATTAAATCAAAATTACCTAAAGTATTTATGATGGTATTAGAACGAACAATTAATTTATATGGAAGTGTGCCTTAATGTTTAATTAAATGTTGATAACTTTGCTTATTTAACTTTGGCTCCAGCAGTAATGGATGAACTACCTTTTATATTAGTCAAATGAAAAAGAACATTTAGTTTATTTATTTTCGAATAATTTTGCACGGTGGTAATTTTGAATTATCTTTGTAAGATGTTCTTCTTATAATTGGTTTTGTACCTAATAATAATTCATGAAAAGATAATTTTTCGAAACCTATCTTTTTATATGCGACATATTCTCAACCTCCAAGTAAAATATGTTAACTACAGAATAAAATTTTAATATTCATAATAGGTGTACTATTATATTATTAGAAACTTTAAAATATTTCAATGTAATTTACTTATAGTTTTCATATATCCTTTCACTTAAACAAATTGTCCTTTTTCAAAAAAGACATCACTGTCGTAATTTATTATCTGTATCTCCAATTTATAGATCTTATCAGTAATGAATCCATTACCTACTATTTTAAAATTATTCGAAAAAGTATTAAAATTTGTTTTTGATATATCCGTGTGTAACTGAAAGAAGATTTTAGTAATTCTTATTTTATAATGAAAATATCATAAGTCTATAACAATTAAAATATAGAAAATAATAGAAGCATAATTGTTAAAAAACATTATAATGTAGTAATGGAAATGATTTGAACCATGATATTAATTTAATACGTTATTAATTTCTAAATACTGCAATTAACATATCACATATTAAACTGTTATTCATCTTTTATCTTTGGTTTATGAGGAAAAAAGAGAGACAAATTAAAGAACTAAAATAATTATGCACCTATCACAACAAAATCATATATACATGTGTATGTATATAAACAATGGAAAATAAACAAATAATTTAAACGTTTAATTGAAATTGTAGAATTTTGGACAAATTCATAAAAGAAATAAGTCTACAAATATCTTTTTGAATTTTGTATACACTTAATTCTGTAAAAAAATCAGATAATTAATTCACATATTTTTTAATTAACATATATACATGTATAATAATTATTTTATCATGTAATATATTTCTACTATCCTTTCGTTAGACAAAGGTAAGAAATTTCTGAATCATTTAGTCAAATCAAAAATCAAGAGAATCATCTAATTCACCATAAGTTTCAAAAATGTTAGTAGTAGTGCTACAATTTACATTCGATGTAAATAATTTATGTGTTTATATATATTTATATAAACAATATATATATATATATATATATATATATATATATATATACATGTAATATAAAATATTGCTACTTTATTTTAATTACAGCAAATTAGGAATTAAAATTTATATAACATTTTTACCTGATATTTGAGTTGTTGAAACCTTCTTAGACATTTCTATATTTTATTAATATAATCTTGTAACTCACTAAAAGTTATAATTTTATTGATATTTTAATTATAGAAAGTTTAGTTTGTAAAAACTTTTCTCTCTCAAAAAAACTATTTCTCAATAACTTCTGTCCTGTGTTCTGTGTTTATTTGTGCGTTTCTATGTACATATTGACTGGCTTTTTTTTTATATTGATTTTTTAAAACAATTGAAATTTTACATCATCTAAATATATTAACAACATGAAGATAGTAATACAAAATTTAAAAATAGTTTATAAATATGCTATATATAGCGTGTCTTAAAATTGATAAAAAATATTTTAATAATAGATACCTAAGGTCATTTAGGAATAATTTTTTTTTTTAGTGAAAATGAGGTACCAACAATTTTTAGTTACAAGTATTAAGAGAGAATAGTTTCTTACAAACTAAATTTTGTATAATAAACTTATCAATAAAAATACATTCTTTGATTAACATGTGTATACATATATACAGGGTGGGGCATTTTAATCGCCCCAGGAGGATATCTGAAAAACTAAGAGAGATACAGAAAAATGTTTCATACAAAAGTTGTATGGTTCGAAGGGGGACATAAGATGGTACCATTGATTTGACCTTGGGTGGCGTTGTCAAGGTCAGGGAGAAAACACATAATTGTTTCGAAGAAAAAATATGTAATTTGCAATTAACAATTACATTTTTTTAATTAAAAATAACTATGTGTTTTTTTACACCAATTGATTCCTTTCATTATTTTGTACATAAAAGTATTAAGGTAAGATAATCGAAAAAAGAATATTTTACAAGATATTTTACGGTTTATGTAAAATTAAGAAATGATTTCAAGCCTCATAACTCGGAAAGTACTTAATGAAAACTAACTTAATTATAGTGTTTTGGAAGGCTCTCGAGATGAGCTACGAGAATATGTAATAAAAAATAGGGAGTTCCATTTAAAAAATCCAAAGTGACCTTGCCCTGACCTTGACAACGCCACCCAAGGTCAAACCAATTTACCATGATTTACCAATTTACCAATTAACCAGGTACCATCTTATGTCTCCCTCCGAACTATACAACTTTTGTATGAAACATTTTTCTGTATCTTTCTTAGTTTTCCAGATATCCGCCTGGGGCGATTAAAATGCCCCACCCTGTATATATATATTTATATTTATATTTGTATATATAATAATTTTTAACTGCTATGCTTTCATTATTTCCCATTTTCTAATTTAATTATTACAGTCTGGTAAAAATTATAAAATAAGGATTAATAAAAGCTTTTACAATTATATGTAGATTGGAATGTGTGCTAGACAAATTAAATGAGTGAACGAAACAATGGAGCATTAAACTAAACGAAGCAAAATCGATTAACATATTTTACTTACAAAGAAATAAACGCTGCTCCCATTTTGATTAATGGGAAAATTATACCGAACAATAATACAACCAAGTACATTCGAATGACTTTGGACACAAAGCTAAAGTGGAAGGAACCCGTTAAGAAGAAAAAAGAAGAACTTAACATGTAGAAAACTGTATTGGCTTAGTCACAACTCGAAACTATCAATGCAGAATGAATTACTAATTTATAAACAAATACTTAAATCAGTATGGACGTACGGCGCTATGTTTCACATGATCAATTTCGGCATTCTATACTACAACTTGAACACGATGTCGATTATTATTATTAATCAAAAACTTTAATAATTGATAATGTTGAGCCTTGCCAACTATGTTTGAATCTTCAATTTCTCTGAGAATAAAACCAACAATTTCTCTGAGAAAATATTTTAATAAACTTATGAATATGTTTTTAATTTTATATCAAATAAATTTCAATTCCTGTTAATTAACATATAATATATTTTTAATTATAACTTTGGTAACTATATATTATTTCTAAATTTTAAACTATAAAACAACCTCGAAGTAAAATATGTTAACTACATATTAAATTTTAATATTAATAATAGGTGAAATATTATATTTTTAGAAACTTTAAAACATTTCAATGTAATTTACTTATAGCTTTCACATATCCTTTCACTTGAACAAATTGTCCTTTTTCAAAAAAGACATCATTGTCATAATTCATTATCTGTATCTCCAATTAATAGAGCTTATCAGTAATGAATCCACTACTTACAATTTTAAAATTATTCGAAAAAGTATTAAAATTTGTTTTTAATATATCCGTGTGTAACTGAAAGAATATTTTATTAATTCTTATTTTATAATGATATCACAAGTCTATAACAATTAAATTATAGAAAATAATAGAAGCATAATTGTTAAAAATCATTATAATGGAGTAATGGAAATGATTTCAACCATGATATTAATTTAATACATTAATAATTTCTAAATACTGCAATTAACATGTCAGATATTAAACTGTTGTTCACCTTCTGTCTTTGGTTTATGAGGAGAAAAGAGATAAATTGAAGAACTAAAATAATTATGCACCTATCACAAAAAAATGATAAAAAAAGTAATTAATTAAATGGACAATAAATACTTCCCCAATGAGTAAAATACATGGTGGATAATTTCACCAGGATGTATCAAAAGCATTTCATACTTCTGTGCAATACATATACCGATCTCTAAACCAGACATGATGCACCCTTGGCTTAAACACAAATGTTCTTGTCTTCAGAAAAGTAAGTCCAATCAAAAAATCCTCTCTATCTTCAAATTATCCGATATAGTGACTGATAATTTGACCATTAGCAGGAACAACTTCTCCAACACCTTTTTGCTTAACAAATTTCATGACCTAGTATAACATAATTTAAAACATGCGAAAAAAGATTACACTTTATGTGGAAATAATTATTAATTTATAAATAATATAAAATCTAACCTATTTTAAATCTAACTTACTTTTTTTTCATTAGCTATTTTATTAGCTCATTAGCTCATCATTATCCTCATAGTTTTAAATATAAAAATGACATGGTCTTGTACATGAGGCAAGATTATTATAAATTGATCAATTCTAATTTACTCGAGTCAGAATCCAGTCATCGCAGCATCTGATATGTGTTTTGCCATTTTAATAAGTTACCTAATTCCTCGCAAACCCTTGGTTTAAACACAAACGTTCTTGGCTTTTCAGAAAAGTAAGTCCAATCAAAAAATCCTCTCTATCTTCAAATTATCCAATATAGTGACTGATAATTTGACTATTAGCAGGAAAAATTTCTCCAACACCTTTTTGCTTAACAGATTTCCTGACCTAATATAACATAATTTAAAACATGCGAAAATAGATTACACTTTATGTAGAATTAATTATTAATTTATAAATAATATAAAATCTAACCTATTTTAAATCTAACTTACTTTTTTTTCATTAGCTATTTTATTAGCTCATCATTATCCTGATAGTTTTAAATATAAAAATGGCATGGTCTTGTACATGAGGCAAGTTTATTATAAATTGATCAATTCTAATTTACTCGAGTCAGAATCCAGTCATTGCAGCATCTGATATGTGTTTTGCCATTTTAATAAGTTACCTAATTCATCGCAAACCCTTGGCTTAAACACAAACGTTCTTGGCTTTTCAGAAAAGTAATTCCAATCAAAAAATCCTCTCTATCTTCAAATTATCCGATATAGTGACTAATAATTTGACTATTAGCAGGAAAAATTTCTCCAACACCTTTTTACTTAACAGATTTCCTGACCTAATATAACATAATTTAAAACATGCGAAAAGAGATTACACTTTATGTGGAAATTATTATTAATTTATAAATAATATAAAATCTAACCTATTTTAAATCTAACTTACTTTTTTTCATTAGCTATTTTATTAGCTAATTAGCTCATCATTATCCTGATAGTTTTAAATATAAAAATGGCATGGCCTTGTACATGAGGCAAGTTTTTACTATAAATCAATCAATTCTAGTATACTCGAGTCTGAATCCAATCATCGCAGCATCTGACATGTGTTTTATCATTTTAATAAGTTACCTAATTCCTCGCAATTCTTCGCAATCTCTTCGTGGATCACTCTCAAAAAGTATAAAAAATAAAGAAAACCAAGAATTGATATGTGGATATCCACAATGCAAACAAAAATTGAAATGTTAGAGAGGTTAAAGAGCAATGTGCAAGTCATCTTGACATGAGAGACAAATCTCTTCATCGCTCTCTCACATCGACCACCAATCACGTACGCGGAAAAGGGGCAACAATATATGCGATATATTCGACTCCAAACCCGCACTTCTTGGTACACATGACTTTTTTTATAAGGGACTAGCACGCAGCGCGCGCTAACGCGCGCGCCTTCTTTAAATAATAATTAAT
The DNA here is from genome assembly GCA_023638675.1 of Camponotus pennsylvanicus. Taxonomy (NCBI): domain Eukaryota; kingdom Metazoa; phylum Arthropoda; class Insecta; order Hymenoptera; family Formicidae; genus Camponotus; species Camponotus pennsylvanicus. Next base: position 115,548 of record JALHBL010001250.1, read on the forward strand.
TAATTAACTGAATATTTAATTAATTAACTAAATGAGACAATCTATTTCTTATTATTATTTAAATAATATAGTAAAATGATAAGAAAATAATTATTATATAAAAATTAATTAAATTAAATTTGATCAATTTTTATTTACTATCATTTTTTTATATCATTATAATATAGTCATATATCACTCATTCATTCGTTATGTTTTATTAATTAAGTACTTCTTTGTAAACGTAGTTTTTAATTTTTTTAGGTAGATTATCATCCGTTAAATAAATTTTTAACGAATCCCAAGAACGAACTCGTAAAAATGCAACATATAGTTGTCCATGACTAAAAATATCTTTTCGAAGATCTATTGCAATCTTATCGAAAGTTTGTCCTTGTGATTTATTTATTGTCATAGCAAATGCCAATTTTACTGGAAATTGTCTTCTTTTGAAAGTAAACGGATATATATTTTCACAATATAAAGTAATACGATTAAGAAAAACTATTTCTCCAGTCTTATTACCTGTTAAAATTTCACAGCGTAATAAGTTATTATTTAAATCTAAAATTAGTAATCTGGTACCATTGCATAAACCTTCACTGATGCTAAGATTTCTAATAAGCATGACAATAGTGTATTTTCTTAAGCGTAATTCATGAGGTGGAAGACACATTGGATTTAAAGAGTTGAGATATTCTATCGGAATTGTTTCATATATATCTTGATTATCTCCAGTCGTTTCAAGAGTATCTATGCTTGTATAAACTCTTTCTGTTGTTTCATCCAATAAATTTACTACGTTTTCATTTATTTCATTAACATCGACATTTCTTGCAGATAATATAACGTAATTAGCCATAGTTTTATATTTTTTACGTTTTATAATGTCTACGTACATGTCTTTAACCATATCCGAATTTGCGTTTGCTATACATTTTTCTGGAATATTAATATTATCTGAATGATCATTTAAAAAACCATTACCTAAATTTAGTAAAAATTGTGCAAATTCTTTTTCCTGTGGTAAAGTTCTCATATTTTGTGTTAATGAAAATATTTTAAAATGTTTCCATAGAATACTAAATTTTATTGATAAATTTATAATTTCACAACGCGTAGCTCTTTCTTTTACAGGTAATAATTGTCTAAAATCTCCACCGAGAAGAACGATTTTACCACCAAAATGTAAATCAATTTGCATTATATCGCGTAATGTTCGATCCATTATTTCTAATACATAGCGTGGTGCCATAGGAGCTTCGTCCATAATAAAAACATCTACAAGTTTTAAATTTTCAGCCTCTTTAGATTGAATTTTAATGTTTGATGTAGAATCAGCGAAAAGAGGTACGGGTAATCCAAAAACTTTGTGTATTGTTTTCCCATTTGGAAGTAATGTTGCAGCAATACCAGTAAACGCCATCGTATTAATTATTTTTCCTCTACTTTTAAGTAGATAATACAACGTTGTATAAATGAAAGTTTTACCAGATCCACCTGGACCATCAATATAAAAACAATTATCACAATTATTACTTGTTGCTATTAAAATAGTATCAACAATTTCTTTTTGTTCTGTATTTAATTGTTCATATTGTCGCATACCTATCGATGTATTTTCTTCAATTTGTTCTTCGTCGTTTATTTCATCTTGTTCTTCTATTTCTTGTTTAATTTCAGGAAAATTAGCAATATTTGATCCTTCCTTTTGAAGTAAATTAATAATGTAATTATAAACTTTCTTTATTCCTATTATAGGTCCAAATCGTTTTGTATAATCTTCCGACATATCTTTTTTAAACTCATCCCATAATTTTTTCGGATGAACTGGTTGACAATGAATCAAAATTCGTACGAATAAATTACGAAGTCGTCTTGGCATCATCCAAACTTTTGCTTCATTCATTGCACGATACCATTCTTCATCATCTTCTATAAGTCCTAATGCTAAACATGCAGCAGTAAAAGTTTGATGTATCTCGTTATTAACTGTTTTTAATTCTTGAAAACTTGTAGCTCCTTTAACATGTAGTAAAAGTATACGTAAATGAAATAATTCTATTTGAGATGGACTAACGGAATACATACGACCAATACAATTAAAATATCTTTGACGTTTCTCCCAACGATTAATAGTTCTGCCGTTAATTATAATTTTTTTAAATACATAATGAGATGGAATATCACTGTATAAATATTGTTTTGCTTCCTCATCTCGAGCATTTAACTGAAAATAATCTAATAACATTGTTACTCGTTCTATAGCAAATCTTATCGCATCATTATTAATATTATCATCGATTATAACACTATGTTCATTTGGTAAATGAACTGGTAAACGAAATATAGCGTGACTTTTTTCTTGCAAAGGTTTGCTTAAGATACGCCAACATGCTTCCACGGGCCCGACATATCGAGCTTCGATAAAATCTTGAATTTCATCATGGTTTATTGTTTTATCTATATTTTCTCCAATAACTACAGATGCAGCATCATGACCTTTATAAATATATTTATATAAATATTTCACAGATTGTATACTTGATACTATTTCAACATTAATATGACTATTAAATAAAAGTAAGAGCGTTGGATTAAATGGAACAACATATCGATTATCAACAACATATCGTCCAAGTCTTTCGTACAATAATCCATTATTTCTTCGACGATATTGTGGATAACCATCTTCATCCATAGTTGTTTCAGATCGAAATGGTTTTGGAAAATGTTTCGAACATTTATCATTTATCAAACCAATTTCCACATGGTCCATGAATCATATGTTTCATTACAACATTATGTAAACTTTCATTTTCATTAGGATCAGGAATTTCTGCAGAAATAAATTTATTAACTATTTCAGAATTGGATATCTTACAATTTTGTTTTAATGTAATCAATAAATGTATATGTGGTAATCCACGTTTTTGAAATTCTATTACATAAACGTATGCTAAAACTTCACCAAAAAATTTTTGTCTAATAATAACCAATTAAATATTTTTTTTTTATATTAAATACTCGAGCACATATATCTGGCCTATCTGAAGGTTGTTGATTTGGAAGTAAATTTTTTTTAATTTCGCTCAGATATCTGAACGTAAAATTTCCCGCCCTTTCCAAATCCGGGGTCAAAAATAGCAATTCCCATTTAAAAAACGCAAATTAACCTTCAAAAAACCTTCAAGGTCACGATCAAGGTCAAATTTGAGGTCACAAAAAAACAGAACTTTATGAACCATAAAACTTTTGTTCGGGTCATTTTGCCCTATGATACATAGATTCTGAGATAGGGGGGGGTCCGTTACTTTTCGAAAGCCCTGTATAATGTTCTACAATATGTTCCAATTGAATCATGTGAGACGTATCAATATCCGTATATCCTTTTTCTAAAACTCGATTTCTCTCGTTCCACCTTATCTGTTTACTTTTATTAATTTTGTTAACATACAATGATTTTGATTTTTCTACTTTATCGTTTATTATAATATTTTGTGTTGATACCTCATGTAAATTAATACAATTTTCAAATCTATTATTATCTAAGTTTATCAATCTATTTGATGTGCTAGGTATGGAAGAAATAATATTGTCATTTAATGAAGTTTCCATACTTAAATTATGAACATTTCTAATTATATTAATATCATCATTAACATTAAATAATTTTATATTATCATTTATCGCATTAACTTTATTATTATTTTTTATTACATTACAAACATTTGTAAAAGTTGATGTATTAATTGCTTGAGATGTAGTGGTTTCACTAACTGAATATACCTTTTTAAGTAAAATGGTTGAAGCACGGGTATCTATTACTATGTTTTTCGAAAAATTTGTAGAAGTTTGAGTTATATTTGAACAAATTTTTTCAGAATTTGACAAACATTGACAATCTTTCTTAGACATCATTCGCTTTGCTTCCCGTCTTTCGTTCTGATGTTTTGCCTTTTTTTCTCGTTTATTATATTGATATTTCTCTTCTTCTTCAATCGATCGAACTATCTTTCTTCGAGGCATAATTATTATTTAAATAATTTTATTTGAAAATATATAAATGTATTAAAAATAATAATAAATTTTTTTACATGCGTTATAAAAATCTATAGATTAATTATAATAAATTAAAGATTGTACAAAATTTAGCTTTTAATATATAAAACTTTACTTGTAAATTTCAAACAATAATTAAATAATTAAAAATTTAATTTAGTATCACAATATAAACAAATATAAATATATTATATAACTTAATTTAATTCAACAATTTAATTTAATATTAATTTAATATTTAATTTAATTTAATATTAATTTAGTTTAAAATTATTTCAATTCAGTATCAATCCAATTTAATATCAAACAATTAATATTAATTTAATTTAATATTAATTAGTTTAAAATTAATTAAAATGAGTTCAGTATTAATTAAAATGAGTTCAGTATTAATCCAATTCAATATTAATCAGTTTAATAATAATTTAATTCAATATTAATTCAATTTAAAAATTTAATATAATTATATATTAATATATTATCATACAATATGTATATATATATATATATATATATATATATATATATATATATTGTGACGTGACACTTGGCGGTCCGTCACAAGGATCGCGAGATCCGACCGAGAGTGAATTTGGGCCCTCGTTCTCCCCTAATTTAGGGAGAGAGCGGCTATTGGAGGCGAGGTTATACTCGCCTCCCTTGCGTGAAAATTCATTTGTTAGCGGTAAGATTAGGTTTAAGAGCGGGCACAATGGGAAACACGGACGGGATTTCATCCGGTGGCTCCAACTTTGAGGAAGAAGTCCAGCATGCAAGGAAACGGGCGAGTGGAGGCGCCGATTAAAAGGAACACGCCAGGATAAGTATTATTTGATTGTGCCAATTTATCTAAAGTCCACTTAAGACTGTCGCTGCCGCCCTGTGAACATTAATATGCCCAGCAGGTACGGAGAATAATAGCGGGGAAGGCCAACCAGCGGATAAATTAACACTGGGACCCCGCGTCGGAGCCGCCTCGGCCGGAACAGATCTCAAGAAGAACATTATAAGCAACGGCGAGTGGCTGCCGAAGATATCCCTCCTGACGGGCTTCGACGAGAGAAATTATAAGAAAATCCGAGGAAAACGGGGTGCGACAAGCACAGGTACGGCCCTGAAGGCCGCAGGATAAAATGGGCCACACGACGATCCTGAGGGTTGCGGAAGCGCCACAGGTGGCCCAATTACAAATTAATTCGCCGGCGTGATTCCGACGGGCCTTCCGCTCGCCACTGTTCGGCGGACCGGCGACGAGGACGACGGCCCAAACGCACAGATCCGAGATTTGGATGCCGAGAGCACGGAGAACCGCAAGGAGTCACCGGTGAGACAGGCGTCGACCCCATCTGGCCGTTTTTTTGTGTAATAAGGTAGAATTAGCTCGAACAGTGTCGGGGCCGTATAGCTGCCGTCACTAAATTTCATTATAAATTTCGTTTTTTTTGCGTTCTCGATATTGGCGTCTTACCGTACGACGGCCGGCCTAAAGACTTTGTTCGAGCTTTCGTAAAATTAAGTGCCCTCTCTCCCAGTTGCGCGCCGACAGTCACTTTACGTGTTTATTGTACGATTATCGTTGTTAACTGTAAATTTTCGTCAGTAAAGATTACTTTAACTGAGCTCACACACATAAGGCGATCTCGAGATTCGATAGCTAGCAATTGCGTTGCAGCGTCGACTCGCATTCCGTGTATTATATTATAGAGAGTAATTGTGCGCGTTGAATTTAATGTGTCTTTTAGTGAGTTATCGAGTCTTGTCTAAATTCTTTTCGTTAACGCGTAATATACCGATAATCGACGGTCAAATTAATTGTCTTTCTTGTTGCGTTTATTGTGATTTTGTGAGAATCTTTGCCTGTTAAACTTTCGATACGAAGAGCTCGCGCACGAAGGCGATTGCGATACTCGATAACCGGCAACCACGTCGCGGCGTCGGCTCGCATATTTCCGAGGCTCAAATCGTTTGATACTTCATTGTTATTGATACTTTTTCATGTCTAGATTCAATTGTCTATGTGAGATACGTTAGTAGTCGCTCAATTCTTTCGTTAAAGTAGTAGATCAGTATATCCGACTCGCCGCTTTAATCGATTCTGTTAACTGCGTGCGCGGCGAGTAGATCGATTATTATCGTCAATTATTCTCATTTCCAACAGACGGATACTATTAAAGGAGCCGATATCGCGGTATTTATTGTTAAAATTAGTTGGGAATCCGTAGCTGCCGAAACTCTAACAAGTTTCGTTTAGCGCGGAATTCCGGGACTTTTCTTTTACGCTTTCTTTCTGCCGCGTGATACGTGATACCGCGGTGATCGCGCTCGAATGCCGGCCCGTCGCTGCCGGCTAATAATCTGGTAATCAATCTTATAAAATCGTTTTACATCTACGCAAGTCTGTCTGCCATTGAAATTTATTCACATGTTAAATATATTTATTCTTGTTACTAAAATATTATGTTTTATTTGCAGCCACCTTGTATTCTCGATCCTTCCTTGTGAATTAATTAAACGGACCGCCCCTCTACCAATTTCGATACGGGGCTAGCCGAGTGTCCGTCGCGATATCTTTCGAATTCTTTCGTCTTTTGAGTGTTGTAAATTATATAATTTATTGAGATTTTATTAGAGCGGTGCGGATTCCCGCACCTGGCGCCCAGGCAATTTTAGAGTTTTGCATTTTGAGAAAAGATCGCGCCGAAGGTGTGCCGTGGGCCAATATCACCGGCCACAATTAACATTAGCCCAACATAAAAAAATAAACGGTCACAATATATACAGGGTGACAGTGAAATTTTAGCCCATACGAAGTAAGGAGGTAGATTGACTCAAATTAAGAAGGAAGGACTTGTACTGTTTTGTGATATGCGCAATAATTAACGAAAAATTCAATAAAGAATATCGGCCAATCTGCGTGAGTAGAAGCGCGCGGCGACGAGAGTCGTCCCACTGTAATTCTATACTACGCGCGCGGCGAAGCGATGGGCGGATCGCTCTCCGAGACATGATGGTGGCGTGCGATATATCGCAATACCGCGCCGAAAAATGACCCGTCCTTTTAGTGGCGAGAAAATGATGCGCTATCATTTCCACACCACCTTGCGGTAGATAGCATGGTGCGCTTTTTTTATAGTGGTTTCCCCCATAGGCCTATTCCACTCTCAATTTAAATATTTGTGAAAATTGTTCAAAATTTTACTGTACGCTGAATGTATCGTAAATGTAAAAAATTGATTATGACAGTACCTTCACAAAAATTCATCCGTGGTTGAAAATCCCTCGATAAAATGTGTTGCACATGTTGGTAATGATACGGACGTAATCCATTACACGTAAATTGTCACATGACGCACGCTAGTTCCAGGATTTTCATAAAATGCTTCCAGAATCCTTTCTTCATCTCGTACACGAAGACGCACTGCTGGACCGGTTATCCCGATATTATGCACGACACCCAGTTTCACATAATTATTGCACAACTCGTAAAACTGTACGTTCACTTGGTTCTCGTGCACGCCCGGAAAATCATTCCACGTAAATTACGGCCGCGCGATAAGTATTTTCTCCCGCTAGCCCGTATATTCCTGCAGAATACACTTCATTTTCACTATTAATTTACTACGCGAACACATGATTTTTACTAAAACTGTCTCAACTCTCGCAGGCTGTTGCCAGAGTGCATACGCCAGCAGCATGCAACTACAGCTGAGCGGACATGTGAGTGTAATCATAATGCGCAGGCGCCGAGCTCACACGTACGCTTACACTCGCATGTCCGCTCAGCTGTAATTGCGTGCTGCTGGCGTATGCACTCTGGCAACAGCCTGCGAGAGCTCAGACGGTTTTAGTAAAAATCATGTGTTCGCGTAGTAAATTAATAGTGAAAATGAAGTGTATTCTGCAGGAATATACGGGCTAGCGGGAGAAAATACTTATCGCGCGGCCGTAATTTACGTGGAATGATTTTCCGGGCGTGCACGAGAACCAAGTGAACGTACAGTTTTACGAGTTGTGCAATAATTATGTGAAACTGGGTGTCGTGCATAATATCGGGATTACCGGTCCAGCAGTGCGTCTTCGTGTACGAGATGAAGAAAGGATTCTGGAAGCATTTTATGAAAATCCTGGAACTAGCGTGCGTCATGTGACAATTTACGTGTAATGGATTACGTCCGTATCATTACCAACGTGTGCAACACATTTTATCGAGGGATTTTCAACCACGGATCAATTTTTGTGAAGGTACTGTCATAATCAATTTTTTACATTTACGATACTTTCAGCGTACAGTAAAATTTTGAACAATTTTCACAAATATTTAAATTGAGAGTGGAATAGGCCTATGGGGGAAACCACTATAAAAAAAGCGCACCATGCTATCTACCGCAAGGTGGTGTGGAAATGATAGCGCATCATTTTCTCGCCACTAAAAGGACGGGTCATTTTTCGGCGCGGTATTGCGATATATCGCACGCCACCATCATGTCTCGGAGAGCGATCCGCCCATCGCTTCGCCGCGCGCCTAGTATAGAATTACAGTGGGACGACTCTCGTCGCCGCGCGCTTCTACTCACGCAGATTGGCCGATATTCTTTATTGAATTTTTCGTTAATTATTGCGCATATCACAAAACAGTACAAGTCCTTCCTTCTTAATTTGAGTCAATCTACCTCCTTACTTCGTATGGGCTAAAATTTCACTGTCACCCTGTATATATATATATATATCGGCTGTAGAGCCTAACGCGATGTCTTTTGCATCGGTTATTACAAAAATTAATTTTTTCGTTAAATATATTATCAATTTATTTTAATTATTTTAATTCTATATTAATTCAAAAATAAAAAATAATTTTAATCCAACAATCTAAATAAAAATTATATTTAATTCAACAATTTCAGTCAAAATTTATTTTTGACAATTTCAGTCAAAGTAAATTTTAATTAAATTAAAATCAATTTTAGTTCAATAATTTAGTTTTAAGATAATTACAATAATTTAAGCCAAAATTAACTTAGATTAAATTAATCTAAGCCAAAATCAATTCTAATCTAATATAATCCAAAATTAATTGTTTACTCAAATAAATCCAAGTTAAAATCAAAGTTTAATCCAATAATTCAATTTAAAGTTATCTTCAAACTAACAATCTAAATTAAAACAAATTTTAATCCAAAAGTCTAATTGTAAGTCAAAACTAATAATCTAAATAAAAGTCATTTTCAATTTATATAAAAGTAACAATTTAAATCAAAACCAATTTCTATCCAACAATCCAAAAGACAAACAATTTCAACCTAACAATCCAAGTTATAATCAATTTAATTCAGCAATTTAATTTATAGTTAATTTTAATTAAAATTTAATTTAATTTAACAATAAATATCAAAACTGATTTCGATCCAATAATCTAAATTAGAACTAATTTGAAACAATCTAAATTTAAACTAATTGTAATAATTCTGTAATAAAAATGTAATTTTAATTAAACAATGCAAAATTAGAGCTAATTTTAATTCAACAATGCAAAAGCTAATTTTAATTCAAGTCAAAGTCAATCTCAAGTCCAACCTAATTTTAATTAAATAGTTCATGTCAAAGTCAATTTCAATCCAAATCAAAGCCAATTCCAATGTCAATTTCAATCCAAATTAAAGCCAATTCCAATGTCAATTTCAATCCAAATCAAAGCCAACTCCAATGTCAATTTCAATCCAAATCAAAGCCAATTCTAATCCAAATCAAAATTCATATCAATTCGAGTTAAAATCAAAGCCAATTGCAATCCAAGTCAAAACCAATTTCAATTCAAATCGAATCTAATTCAAATCTGTTCAAAGCTAATTTCGTACTAAGTTAAAACTAATTTTAACTAAATAATTTTAATTAAATTAAATTTTAATTCAATAATCTAAATTAAAGTTAATTTTAATTTAATGATCAAAATTAAATTTTATTTTATTTTAATGAAACAATTAAAATTAAAATTAATATTAATAACTCATTTAACAATCTAAATCAAATTCTTTTAATCTAAATAAAAGCTAACTACAATCTAATAATTCAAAATTAAATCCAATTTTATTTAAAAAATTTAGATTAAAACTAATTTTAATACAATAAACTCAAAATTAAAATTAATTTCAATAAAACATTTTAAATTGAAATCAATAAATATAAATTCAATCGAACCTAATTTTAATCTAATTCAAACTTAAAGTTAATTTCAATACAATAATTTAAAACAAAATTAATTACAATCTGAATATCAAATCAAAATTAATTTTGATTCAACAATTTTAAATTAAATTATTTTCAGTCTGTTATTTTCATCTGAAAATTGATTTTAAAATAATAATGTAAATTAAAAAAAAATTAATTTTTAACAAAAATCAAAATCAATTAACATTTAATAAAATTTAAATTAATAAAACAGAATAATATACATTTACAAATTTAACACAAATAATCACTTGTAATAAGCGAAACAATGTAATTTTTAAATTTAAAAAAATATGAATAAAATAATGATGTTAGTTTTCTTTTTCTATATCTCTTCTTTCTATTTTTTTATATTATATATTTCCTATTTATCTCCTTCTCTCACTTCTTTCAACAAAGTTTTTCTTTCTCTATCTTCCTTTTTATCTCTCTTTCTTTATCTTCTTTAGCCTCTTTTTCTTATTTTTTCTTTAAATAACTGTAAATAATTACTTATTTATGATATTTTATATGGTAAAATAAAGTAATGCACATTTACACATATAACAAGCAAATGATCACTTGTAATAAACAAAACGACGTAATTTTTTAATAAAAAAGTAGGAAAAAGGTAATAATATTTACTTTTCTTTTTCTATATCTTCTCTCTGTCGCTTATATATTTCCTTTTTTATCTTTCTCTCTCATTTCTCTCAACAAAGTTTTTCTTTTTCTATGTTTCTTTCTATCTCTCTTTCTCTATCTTCTCTAGCTTCTTTTTCTTACTTTTTTTTAACTTTAAATAACTGCAAATAATTATTTATATGGTAAAACAGAATAATACACATTTACACATACAACGCATAATTGATTACTTATTTAACAAATTAAATATAGTTATTTTACAGAAAAAAAAACAAATTGAATCAAAACTAATTCAAATTTAATAAAATTTAAATTGATAAAATAGAATAATACATATTTACACATACAACGCATACTCACTTGTAATAAGCAAAACAACGTAATTTTTAAATAAAAAAGGTGTAAAAGAAACGATAATATTTTTTTTCTCTGTATCTTCTCTTTGACTCTTTTATATTTTCTTTTTTATTTCTCCTTTTCATTTACTGCTCTTTCTTTCTCTATCTTTCTTCCTCTATCTTCTTTAACCTTTTCTTTCTATCTTTTTTTCTCTATCTTCTTTAACTTCTTTTTCTTATTTTTTCTTAGCTTTAAATAATTGTAAATAATTATTTATTTATAATATTTTATATGGTAAAACAAAATAATATATATTTATACATATAACGCCTAAATGATTACTTATGTAACAAACTAAATATAATTTTTGCAGAAAAAAATTAACAAATCCAATCAAAATCAATTTAAATTTAATAAAATTTAAATTAATAAAATGGAATAATACACATTTACATATACGACGCATAAATAATTACTTGTAATAAACAAAACAATGTAATTTTTAAATAAAAGGGTGTAAATAAAGATATTTACTTTTCTTTCTCTGTATCTCTCTCTTCTCTCTATTTCTTCTATATTTCCTTTTTATCTCCTTCTCACTTGCTTCTTTTTCTATCTTACTTTTTATTTCTTTTTCTATCTTCTTTAGCCTCTTTTCTTACTTTTTTAAAATAACTAAATATTTATTATAATATTATATACTTATTATAATATTATATATAAAACAAAGTAGTATATCTTTATATATATAACTCGTAAATATTTACTTATGTACCGAGCGAAACGTAATTTTTATAGAAAAAACGCTTGTTCAAGCCGGTGTTTATATATATATATATATATATATATATATATATATATATATTTCTTTATATTTCCTCTCTATCCCTCATGTATCTCCTCTCCTCCTCTCTTTCTCTCACTCTTTCTCACTCTCTTTTCCTTTATCCTTTTTTTCGTTTTTTCAAATCTTTTTAACTTTATTAAATCTTTATTCTTTCTCTACAGAATTGATTTTGACAAATTTGATTTTGACAGTTTAAACAACACGGATGTAACAAACTATCATATATAAATAAAACAATCGATATCGCGAGAAAGAGGCTTTAACATTTCAATATATTCGAGATTTCTATTGCATTTTTACATTTATACAGGGTGATTCTAAATAACGTTATGCTTTTGCAAAAATAAAATCTTGACCGAATTCTAAGACGATTTTTCCTTTAGCAAAATTTCGTTTGAAGCTTAGTTTTTGAATTATTAAAAGAAGTAGTTAACGTATGACGGGTCGAATACAAGAGACAGGCAAGGGTGGCGCGATTCACCGTCAGACGCTGGTGCTTACGCGGGGCGCCTGCTGCGATCAGCTGGTCGCTATACACATACAGACACACATGCGAACACATACATTCTCTCTCTGTCTGTCTGTCTGTCTGTCTGTCTGTCTGTCTGTCTCTCTCTCTCTCTCATTCGCTCACTCATCTTTTTTTTTTTTTTTTTTTTTTTTACGAGAGAGGGGAAAATGCATTTTATGCATACCCACCGGTGGATCCAGTGAGTTATGTGGGACTCGAGTACCAAGTCGAATTACCAACTCGGTACTCCCTACCCACTAAAAACCCCTCTCTTTTCACGAATTTCCTTTGACACACTGTCCCTCTGACTTCCCGAGATCTGTTTTCACATAACGTCAGAAAAGTTATTATTACCTTGTTCGATGACTTTTGATGTATTGCTGTAATTGCTTGAAGGAGAAATGAATTTTCCGATAGATCGTACGTTCTCAAATTGAACGTAGATATCACGTTGCAAAAGACAAGAAATCCACACTAAATTATTAACTGAAAGTTTTTCTTCTTTCATGAACTGTATTCTTTTATAAACTTTAACGTAATCACATTTATTTACTCACTCGATGAGACGAGAAATTTACTAATGACTCTATCACTAATCATTATTAATCACTGCCGAATAATAACTGTTGGCGATTAAAAATCACTCGATGAAAGAAACACGCGCGGACACGTTACTACACGACGCGACGACGCGACAATGCGACAATAATTACTCGGCGACTGCAAGCAGTTTTTTGTCATGGTAGGTTGCGGTAGGTTAAGGTATTACTGGCGCTATCGAACGCGATCATGTGTTCGATTGAAGAATGCGGTAAACATAATAAACATTTAACATATTAATATTATTATTATCATGAATGTGTGTGATATCCATACATCGTATGATATCTATTTAAAAATTAATTAGATTAAATAAGTGTTTTTAAAATATTTATTACTTTTACTATTATCTTAAATAAATATTTAATATTAATATTTTATATGATAATAGTAAAAGTAATAAATATTTTAAAAACACTTATTTAATCTAATTAATTTTTAAATAGATATCATACGATGTATGGATATCACACACATTCATGATAATAATAATATTAATATGTTAAATGTTTATTATGTTTACCGCATTCTTCAATCGAACACATGATCGCGTTCGATAGCGCCAGTAATACCTTAACCTACCGCAACCTACCATGACAAAAAACTGCTTGCAGTCGCCGAGTAATTATCGTCGCATTGTCGCGTCGTCGCGTAGTGTAGTAACGTGTCCGCGCGTGTTTCTTTCATCGAGTGATTTTTAATCGCCAACAGTTATTATTCGGCAGTGATTAATAATGATTAGTGATAGAGTCATTAGTAAATTTCTCGTCTCATCGAGTGAGTAAATAAATGTGATTACGTTAAAGTTTATAAAAGAATACAGTTCATGAAAGAAGAAAAACTTTCAGTTAATAATTTAGTGTGGATTTCTTGTGTTTTGCAACGTGATATCTACGTTCAATTTGAGAACGTACGATCTATCGGAAAATTCATTTCTCCTTCAAGCAATTACAGCAATACATCAAAAGTCATCGAACAAGGTAATAATAAATATTTTTTGACGTTATGTGAAAACAGATCTCGGGAAGTCAGAGGGACAGTGTGTCAAAGGAAATTCGTGAAAAGAGAGGGGTTTTTAGTGGGTAGGGAGTACCGAGTTGGTAATTCGACTTGGTACTCGAGTCCCACATAACTCACTGGATCGACCGGTGGGTATGCATAAAATGCATTTTCCCCTGTCTCGTAAAAAAAAAAAAAAAAAAAAAAAAAAAAAAAAACCAGATGAGTGAGCGAATGAGAGAGAGAGAGAGACAGACAGACAGACAGACAGACAGACAGACAGACAGAGAGAGAATGTATATGTTCGCATGTGTGTCTGTATGTGTATAGCGACCAGCTGATCGCAGCAGGCGCCCCGCGTAAGCACCAGCGTCTGACGGTGAATCGCGCCACCCTTGCCTGTCTCTTGTATTCGACCCGTCATACGTTAACTACTTCTTTTAATAATTCAAAAACTAAGCTTCAAACGAAATTTTGCTAAAGGAAAAATCGTCTTAGAATTCGGTCAAGATTTTGTTTTTGCAAAAGCATAACGTTATTTAGAATCACCCTGTATATATACATATATTAAAAAGTTGTTAACAAATACGAAAAACAATACAAATTACAATATATTAATCAAAATATGTATTATACTTACAGTTTAGTTCGTTTTTCTTTTAGTCAACAAATGAAACTTGTGCGTTCCTAAACTCACTATAAAAATACTGAGCTTTGATTGGCTGAATAGAACAATCTTAGAGTTACTTCGAACCGAGTTTTATCGTTTTGAGAACGATGCTATCCTATTTTGTATCGATGCCATGTCGTTAGAAAGACTTATAGAATAGCCCTATCGTTATAATGTCGTTAGCGCAAGCGATGATTTTCGGTATATAACGATAACGACAAAAGATATAGAATAGACCTCCAGTAGACGAAATTGGAAAAGAATTGATGTGTAGAAATATCTGTCAAATACCTGAAAATTTTAAGGGTACTCTAGGACATGTATTTACCCCAGGCAAACCTAATAAAAGAACTTTCGGCATAATTATTAAAGAAGAATTAAAACAAGAAATATCTGAAGAAATCATAATGCGAGGATTCAAAGAACTGAAAAATGAAATGAGACAATTCAACATACTACATGCTAATATATCTGAAAACAAAAGTAATATAAATATATCCTGGTTTAAAATCCGCAATATGATACGCCTTGCATTTCTGAGAACTAATCTACAGATAACCATATGTTAAGGCCGAGTATGCATACCTAAGCACGAAGATAGACTACAAATTATTCGCGAATATCATGAATCAAGTACAGGAGGACATAAAGGTATAACTAAAACCATGACACCCATACGTCATAAATATTATTGGGATAATATGGAAACACAAATCGAAAATTTTATTCGTACATGCAGTAATTGCCAAAAGAAAAAATTAGTTCGAATAAAAACAAACTATATTGTATGTATTATATTATATGTATTGTATATGTATTATACAAACTATATAAAATAATGTAAAATATGTCTAAAAGATTAAGGAGAATCTATTTATGTAAAAATCATGATAAATGACCAATATTCTAAATAATCAATTATTGTAAATCTTTGAAAAAGGTCATTTATCGTAATTTATTATAACTACTATAATGTATGTAGGACACGACCTTGCAAGCAATGCATTCAGAGAATCAGTTAATGCGTATTCCTAGAAAACTTTCCCTTAAAAACCACCCAAGAAGTTCGCAAAAATCCATTTCATAGAATAAGCCAAGGAATTTGTTCTTAAAACTCTGTCATAAATTACCCCTACCACTCAATTTCAAAAGTGTATAAAAACACTTCCAACAACGGAAGAGCGGGCATTCTCGTAGATTCACTCTAGACTTAGACTTAGACTCACTCAGATTCTTACTCGCACTGTAAAACGCTAGATCAAGTCAGTTCAGAATAAAGAATTCAAATTTTAAACAAGAGTATACTTCTTTAATCATCATCAGCGAAGAAAATCCAACTCAAAGCAGTTAATTATCCTGGGGTTTTACCCCATTAACCGCAAGAAAAACCCTCAACTAAAACGTTCTGTCGAACTCGTAAAACTGTTGGAAGATCCTGTCTCACGGAACCAACTAATCGAAGTTACCAGAACGTCACATTAGATCTGATGATCTTGATAACATGTGAGTTATTGAAATCGAGATATCGCTATAAGTAAATAATTACTAAATAAATAAATAATTACTAAATATATTGTTGTTCGCGAGCGAATCCGACAGTGGACAGCGGGAGCGGAATGATCTTTCTGTGAAAAAAGTGTGCGCCACGTTCACACTCAAAACAGACGTTTATTAAAGTCAATAGTAAAATAAAGTGATCAGTGCAGCGATTGCGGATAACAAGACAGCGAAGGTTCACAGTGTGCGGTTTCGTAAGCGGTTTATTCGTAGTCCAAGTGCGAAATAGCGGTCGTTCTAGGCGGTTAACTAAGCGTAATCAAAAGAGACGAATGTCCGAGTGAATAAGCGGTCGAGATACGAAATAGCGGTTTAACAAAGCGGTTCTACTAAGCGGTTCAACAAGCGGTTCTACTATCGAAAAGTTGCAGACTGCGAGGATTTCTCGGAAGCTGCTGCTTTTATTGTGGAGCCCCGTTGTCGCGAGGGCCAATTAATTTGAAGGCTTGACGGTGACCTCAGGGCGCCGTGCGCGATAGGCGGCCGCTGAGGTCTGACGTGTGAATTTTGCGGTAGACATGCGCGCAGCCTCTTTTCGATCAGCTGATTGGCCATCAGCTGATTATGACGTGTGGTCGCGCGTGCCCGTGCGCTACGCTGATTTCGCTGGCGGTTGACTCTGTTTTGATGACACGATGTTATCGGTGACAGAGAAACGCGAGTCATTGCCAACGGTTGCGTTTTCTGGCAATTTGAGACGTCGAGAATGTTCGAAAGGCCCGTTATTTGTAAAGATCTCGATTTTCTGAGATCTGACATGATTTTACTCAAATGGGAATTTTAATCCTTTTCGTTTCGAACATCCCGCCCGCCTCGTCAGTGCACGACGAAATAATCCGGTGCATTTGCGAACGGACAGGCGTCGCGATCGGCATTGATACGCCATTGATCTCGATCAATGAATGTGACGGCGCGTTGAATAACGACGAGATGACCGCTGCGGTCTAGTGTCATAGTACGGGGGCACATGTCCCACATTTCGCTCGAATAATTCGCGACGGTGACTGATTGTGAACGCGTGAGTGTGGTGAAGTGTGGACAGTGAATGAATAGTGCGCGTGTGATGGAGATTCCTGAAGATAATCTTGTGTGATTGCCAAAATTAACCGTGTGCGGTGTAACAAGTATTCAGCGATTAGTTTTTTACATCGAATGAAAATGCGCGGAGATCGCTGAGCAAGTGACAATGAAATCACGCGATGAAAATGAGATACGTATAGTGCGGCTAAAACAAGACGAAAGAAACGCTGAATGAATATTACGGAATAATACGATATATACAATATATTACAATATATATAGTGACGCGCGAGAACGTCACGCGAAGAGAACGATGCTCGGGTACTACTCGCTCGCGTACGGGTGAGCCTCCTTGATTCCCGGCAGGAGAACGATTTTTACTACCGGTCGAACGAGTTCAGGTGGAGGTTCGAACGGTCACGACGCGGATTGTGCCGTCATTTCCAGGATGCAGCTTGATAATTCGCGCGAGGGGCCATCGGGTTGGTGGAGTGGCCTCCGAACAAATAAGGCACAACGCTCCGATCTCCGGGGCAAGTTCGTCTTTGAGCCATTTTGGTCGAGGTGCCAATGTGTGGATGTACTCCTGTGACCATCGCTGCCAGAAGTGGTCACGCATTTGCTGAAGTAGCTGCCATCGTGACAGCGTGTTTGATGCCTCCTCGACTAATGAAGGGTCGGGAACGGCCAGCAGAGGGGCGCCTATCAGATGCCCTGGAGTCAGTGCGGATAGGTCGTCTGGATCATCTGATAAGGCCAGCAATGGACGAGAATTTAAGCATGCTTCAATTTGAGCCAGAAGAGTACTCATCTCTTCCAAGGTAAGCGTTGTCTCCCCTATCACCCGTCGTAAGTGATATTTTGTCGACTTCACCGCCGTCTCCCAGAGACCTCCAAAGTGCGGCGCGGCAGGAGGATTAAAGCGCCACGATATACTCTCCTTGGCAATTTCCTGAGAGATGCGACGACCGTCGGAAGAAGACGCACGAAAGAATTTTCGCAGCTCCCTGTCCGGACCGACGAAGTTCGTTCCGCAGTCCGAATACATTTCCTTGCACAGTCCTCGACGGGATACGAACCTGCGAAATGCGGCGAGGAATGCGTCTGAGGAGTAGTCAGAAACTACATCAAGGTGGACTGACCTGGAACAAAGGCAAATGAACACAACTATGAACGCCTTGTGCGCTCGCTATCCTCGCCCTTTGGTTGTGCGAATGAATATTGGGTCAACGTAGTCAACTCCTGTCCTCAGAAAGGGACGTGCGGGAGTAACTCGTCCTCGAGAAAGATCGCCCATAAGAGGCTGCGGGGTGTTGGCTTGCCAACGAATGCACGTCACGCATCGGTACAGCATCTGCTTGACCACGGCTCGACCTTGTGGGACCCAGAAGCGGAGGCGGAGGAACCCAGAGTGAGCTGCGTGCCTCCGTGTAGCGTCCGACGATGGCAAGACTATGATAAGCTTGGTGAGCCATGAAGCGGGCGGCGCTATTATGGGGTGCCGTTCATCGTAGGACAGCATTGCATGTTTCAGACGGCCGCCAACACGCAAAATTCCGTTGTCGTCGATGAAAGGATGCAGTCTGGCTAGATGGCTACTATGAGGCGTTGGACGTGACTCTCGTGCTGCGGCGAGTTCAGCGGCGTAATGAACTCCTTGGACGATTCTAAGCCAACGAAGGAGAGCCGCGTCGAGCTCGTCCGGGAGTAGTGTTGTAGTGGGAGAATGGCAGGCGGTTCGACGCCAACGATGGCACCAAGCAGAGACCCGTAAGAGTTTTTGTAGAGTTGAAAACCGGAGAAGGATTTCCGGTTCTGGTCTGTTCTTGCTGATAGCTGCTAATGCTGTTACTCTCTTTTTAGGAACATTGATCATCGATGCCTCGTCGTCGTTGTCCGGCCATAGTGACGAGTTCATGCGCAGCCAGTTGGGACCATTCCACCAAAGAGGGTGATTCAGCAGGTCCCTTGGAGCGATTCCTCAGGATGCGCAGTCGGCGGGATTGTCTTGACCAGGGACGTCCTCCATAGTGCCTCGACAAGCCGTTGCTGAATCAGGCACTCGGCCACGTAGGTTTTCCATCGGGAGGCGTGCCCCTTAATCCAGTGGAGGGCGACCTTGGAGTTGGACTATTGATATACTGGCGCCGTGGGCAAATCTAGAGATGAGCGGAGGTGATGTGCAAGATTCGTCAACAAAGAGGCGGCGCAGAGTTCTAGTCGTGGAAGCGACACGGGCTTTGGGGGCGACTTTGCTCTTTGCTGCGAGTAGATGGATGGAGGTTGCGTCGGTGCTAGCTACGCGGAGATAGACGACGGCGGCAAATCCTCGCTCAGATGCGTCGGCGAACCCGTGGATTTCGATTAGCGGGTCCTGGTAGCCAGTGCTCAATCAACGCCTTATGCGGAGTCGCTCGAGCAAATGGAGCTCGGAGAGGAGGCGCTGCCAGTGTTGAGCGTCCTCCGTTGGAAGTGGAGTGTCCCAATCCAGCCTCTTCAATCATGCTGATTGAATCAGAATTTTGGCGCGAATAATGACGGGAACGAGCCATCCCAAGGGGTCAAATAACCGAGCCGTCTCCGCCAGGACTCGTCTCTTTGTGTACTCGAAAAGTGATTCAAGATTGGATCGCGAATGAGAAGTCGTTGCTGGCAGGATGCCAGCGCAGGCCCAACGTGGAATGCACCTCGTTCTCCCAGGAGTGGTGCGCCTGTTGGAGTCGATGTTCCGGAGGAATATCATTAAGAATTGCCTCGCTGTTCGCTGCCCACTTTCGCAGCGGAAACCCGCCCGCCGTGCAGAGCTCTCGGAGTTCTGCCTGCAAGGTGACCGCATTGTGCAAGGTGTCCGCTCCAGTGATTACGTCGTCCATGTAACAATCATGTCGCAGGGCGGCTGCTCCTCTTGAGCCCCGTGTTTCTTCGTCCACCACTAATTGACGAAGTGTTCGAACAGCGAGGAACGGAGCGCAGGCAAGCCTGTAGGTCACGGTGTTCAGCTCGTACTCTTGGATTCTACCGGTGGCCTTTGGGCGCCAAAGTTGGAAGCGGCGGTCATCTGGATGGATGAGTATTTGCCGGTACATTTTCTCAATATCAGTGACGAAAACGAAGCGGTGCCGGCGCCAGCGAAGAAGGACATCAGCTAGTGCCGGCAATAAGTGCACCGATCAACAGGTGCCTGTTGAGAGAGTCTCCGGAAGTGGTGCGTTGCGACCCGTTGAACACGACGCGAAGTTTGGTGCAGGAGTTGGATTGGCGGAGGACTCCGTGATGAGGTAGGTAACATTTGGAGGTACTGACCGTATTCACAGGGCCCATGTGTTTCAGCTCCTCGTACTCCTGCATAAACGCTCGATAGAGGACACCGAAGTCAGGGTCCTTCCTGCACCGAAGTTCCATGACAGTGTCACGTCTCAGTGACCAATTTTTCCCCTAGATGCCTCAGTTCCAGAGAAAAGTGCGCTCTCTTTATTTTCAAGGCAACCTGCTTACACCGGCTATACCTTGGGGATGCCGAGAGCGAGGATCTGACTTATCGATTACGGAAAAATATAAGGAAGCCGCGAAATTCTATAATTGGATAATGTTAAATGAGTAGTGACTATTGAAATATATATATTTGTATATGTAAAAGGTATCTATTAAAATGGGATTTCGATATTTTCTATCAAATCCATTAGCTGGTCGATATCGATATTACCTGCGATATATTAATCTATGAATTCCAAGAGTATATCGAGAATTCGAGTTTGCTCCTCATCTGTTAAGGCGAAAAAATCTTTATCGTTGCAAGAAGGCCTCATTGGAGAGTCTGTAAGTAACTCTCTATTTCACACTGATTCTCCGATAGTTGGGATTTTAATTGAGTTACCAGATCTATTGAATTTAATGAAGGGTTTTCAATCGTATCTTTATTTTTTATAATTTCAAAATAGTAGTTATAAAAAGAGTCAAATTCTATGTTTGAGGTAGCTGCTTGGAGAAATTTCTGTGAAGTAAAATTTTCCGGCAAGTAAAAGAGGAATTTAGCTTTAAGAGGATGCCGGACCTTCCTTTTTTACCGATAAAATTTTGTGCGGAATACTTTTTATTAGCTGCACAGAATAATAAATACTTTTCCACAATTAAATTACACATAGCAACAAATATGAGAGCGAACCATTTTATGTTCAAAATGAAAAAAAAATAGAAAATTACAGTTTTCTTATCGGCTTCTGACATCAACTCGTAACAATATTAGCTGAATATAAAAGTTTTGCAGTTTATACGTACAAAATAAGAACGCACTCAACTCGGAATTTCTTAAAGAAATATAAATGAACAGTCAGAAATGCGTTTAGAAGCGTAATAAAAATAATTTCCGTGCACAAAAATTTCGTGCATATGTGTGTGTGCGAAATCGAGGCATGTGAGTAAAACAGGCCCGTAGATTAGTTGCTCGATATCGAGACAGACGGCGCTAGAATCGGTTTGTGTGACAAGGAGAGACAATCTCGCACCATCCTTCTCTTCCATTTCGCGTGTAATAGTATACGTCAGTATACATGTATGCGCACACTAAGGCATTATATTCTTGCGTTTTCTTTCTCGTATTGCGCGTCATAGATACTCGCTGTCGCGCGGCGCCGTAACAATCGTACGCGTAACAAGCTGCGTGAAAACAGCGTTAGGCTGATGGCAGAGAACGAGATGTTAGCGCTTACGTCTGTCGTGGTCATGGACGTAAAGTAAGACAGAGAAAAACGTATACGTAAGTAGCATATATATTTTTCTCTGCCTTATTTTACATCTATGACTACGACAGACGTAAGCGCTAACATCTCGTTCTCTGCCATCAGCCTTACAACGTGTTACGTGGAAAATATTTTATGTAAGTTATACACAATATATATACACTATATATATATATATATATATATTTTTTTTAATATATATATATATTTATAATTAATAACTAGAGCGCATATGCAAACTGCATCTAGTAAAATATATAATCTGTACGTGTATATATATATGTGTATATATATACGTGTATATAGTTATTAATTATAAATATATATATATTAAAAAATATTTATCCCAGAGGCGATTTATTCGTGGGCTGGTTGTTTTTAGAAATATTTCATACCAGATGCGGTTTGCATGTGCGATCTGGTTATTAAAATATTTATTTCAGAAGCGATCTATTCGTGAGCTGATTATTTTTTTTTTAATCCAGAGGCGATCTAATTCGTGTGCTGGTTTTAAAAAAACCCAGAGGCGATTTAATTCGTGTGCTGGTTATTCAAAAAAATCTAGAGGCGATTTATTCGTGGGCTGGTTGTTTTTAAAATATTTTATACCAGATACGGTTTGCATGTGCGCTCTGGTTATTAAAATATTTATGTCAGAGGCGATCTATTCGTGAGCTGATTATTTTTTTTTAAATCCAGAGGCGATCTAATTCGTGTGCTAGTGTAAAAAAACCTAGAGGCGATTTAATTCGTGTGCTGGTTGTTTTTAAAAATATTTTATTACCAGATGCGGTTTGCATGTGCGCTCTAGTTATTAAAATATTTATTTCAGAGACGATATATTCGTGAGCTGATTATTCAAAAGAAAAAAACATCCAGAGGCGATTTAATTCGTGTGCTGATTTGAAAAAAAACCCAGAGGCGATTTAATTCGTGTGCTGGTTATTCAAAAAAATCCAGAGGCGATTTATTCGTGGGCTGGTTGTTTTTAAAAATATTTTATTACCAGATGCGGTTTGCATGTGCGCTCTAGTTATTAAAATATTTATTTCAGAGGCGATATATTTGTGAGCTGATTATTCAAAAGAAAAAAACATCCAAAGGCGATTTAATTCGTGTGCTGATTTGAAAAAAAACCCAGAGGCGATTTAATTCGTGTGCTGGTTATTTGAAAAGTATTTCAAAGGCGATTTAATTCGTGTGCTGATTATTCGAAAAGTCTTCCAGAGGCGATTTAATTCGTGTGCTGGTTATTCGAAAAGTCTTCCAGAGGCGATTTAATTCGTGTTCTAGTTATTCAAAAAAATCCAGAGGCGATCTAATTTAATTTGTATGCTGGTTATTTAAAAAAAATTCGAGAAGCGATCTTAAAATTACTAAAAATGTTTTACATCAGATACGATTTGCATGTACATTCTGGTGCGAAATTTAAACGAAATTTAATTCAGAGATCATAAAGACACTGCCTCAACTAAAAGGCATATTTGATAAGAATAAAAATCCAGATGAGATGAATCATTGGACCGATTTTTACGCGTCATAAGAGATGATTCTTATTTTGAAAGCGTGCTATATTTCAATAATTATTATATAATTGCAGCATGTCACATAGCGACAAAAGCTAACAAATTATTGGAGCAAATTATAGTGATTGCTGGCGATTTTTTTTGATGACACCAAGCTTCGAATGTACGATAGCCTACCCGGCTGTACATATGATAAATTGGTGCCTAAAAAAAAATTACTTTCATCGTCGTTGCCTACAAATAATATAATATTTAAAAAGCTTTAACAATAGCATATGATGTGAAATTTATGCTGCAGCTTTCGCTATACTACTATAAACTATAGCCTTAGAAGGAAATCCTTGTAAGGAAAAATATTTCAATAATGTATAAAATGTATGAAGCAACATGTTTTTTAAAATTATAACAGAAAATTAATTACCTTTTTCAAAATGGTAAATTATTCATATATCATATTTTACATTTATCATATCTGATCACGATATTCTAATGAATATCGTTAGAAAAAGACGCCTCAATCTCGTTTGCATATATCGGAGAGACGAAAAAAATACACATATTATGGTTGCGTCTCACGGGAATGGGCGATGAAGGGGCCCATTATATTATTGATATAAATCTATTATTTCGATGCTTTTGAGGCAAAGAATGTAGTGTGAAAATATTTATAAATATTATTTATAAATTTTACGAATATACATTACATCAAACAATTTGCATAATACATTTTATATTGTTAGTTTTTGATTATATCGATTTAACAAACGTCGTACATAAATTGTAACTTGTAGAAAGTTATATGCAAATATCCTTTTTATTATATGTATACAGAATGTCGCAGAGTACTATATATAAGCGCTTGTGAGGAGCGCAGTAAATTGAACAAAAAGTCCCATAGCATTTTACGATTTTCGTAATAATAATAGAAATATTAAATAAAATCGGAAATATGTATCTGCGTGTGTATGTGAGAGAAAAAGAGAGAGAGAGAGAGAGAGAGAAGCATTCGGCCGTTCGAGCTATCGCACGGTCCAGCGTGTTGGACATTGGCTGCGTTCAGCAGAAAAAGCTGCTTTGCAACTGTTGTAAAATTCGTGAGCCTGATTGGTGTATGCTCTTAATTTTGACTGGATCTAAGAGCATACACCAATCAGATTCACGAATTTTACAACAGTTGCAAAACAGCTTTTCCTGCTGAACGCAGCCATTTTGTCGGCGCGCGACAAGGGAAGGGACAGCGGGGCACGCCGTTGCCACTCGTTACACCGTCATCGCCGCGCCGCGCTGTCCCTCCCCTTGCCGCGCGCCGACAAAAAGCCCTGACACGCTGGATCATGCGATAACTCGAACGGCCGAATGCTTCTCTCTCACATACACAGATACATATTTCCGATTTTATTTAAATTTCTATTATTATTACGAAAATTGTAAATGCTATGAGACTTTTTTGTTCAATTTACTGCGCTCCTCACAAGCGCTTACATATAGTACTTTGCGACATTCTGTATACATACAATAAAAAGGATATTTGCATATAACTTTCTACAAATTACAATTTATGTACGACGTTTGTTAAATCGATATAATCAAAAACTAACAATATAAAATGTATTATGCAAATTGTTTGATGTAATGTCGTATATTCATAAAATTTATAAGTAATATTTATAAATATTTTCACAATATATTTTTATTATATATATAAAGAGACATAGCTAATGAGAGCAATGATAGAATTGTATTTAAATATGTATGCAATAAAGACAGATCTATACTCTAAAATCGTTGCTTGTGTGAAACGATAGAGCAGTAGAAATGCAACATATTTTTTGTTTCAATATAAATACAATTAAACACAATACAAAAAAAGCTTGTATTTCACATTGCTCTTTTTAAAATATGTATGTCTTTCTACTCTAGATAATACTGTCGGTAACATAACTATAAGTGTTGGTAATGTATCGACGCTTTTAGTTATGTTAAAATGAGGGCGCCTACCCGTCGGAGTTCGGCCGCGACTCCGGCATCCTCTTAACCTTTAACCTGCAGGCGGCCGGCATTTATGAATGGGCCAAAATCATACTTTGAAAAAATTTTCCCTAGAAAAATTTCCAAATGGACTAGTAATATGGCTTGACCTTGAGGCGATCCCGATCGGGATACCCCCGGCCGCGAGGATTTTAGGCATTATACATATATTTTTCTTTTCTCTTTATTATCAAGAATATTGGCTTGTTTTATGCCAAACTTGGTATACAAATGTTTTTGGGGTCGCTAATTTCGAATCCAGTATAAGATTTGCGAAATTCAAAATGGCGGATCCAATATGGCGGACATAATTTGAAAAAATCAACAGATTTACACCAAAATTGATATACGGGGGTTTTTGGGATTGCTGATTACGAATCCGGTGTCAGATTTGTGATATTCAAAATGGTGGATCCAAGATTGCGGAAATAATTTGAAAAATCAACAGATTCATACCAAACCTGATATACGGGGGTTTTTGAGGTCGTTGATTACAGGGTAGTTTCACCCTTAAAGGGTTGTTTTATAATTTTTTAGGGGGTGTAAATAGTCGTAATACAACATATAGTTTTATTATATGTTCATACTATATGGTTTTGAAGCACTAAAAAAGGTTTAAATTTATGATCCCAAAAGGGTCCATCCCGGCCGCCTGCAGGTTAAAGCTGAGATAAAACTCTCTGGGAGAAAAACCCTTTTATCTGATTTGACAAGATTGTGCCTTAAGTTCAATTTTAATCTCCTGATTCGACGGAATCGAGAGGCGTCACGATATTCACGGGTTATTTTTCCTGCCCTATGCCTTTTTCTTTTGAATTCTGACGGCGGGTTTACCATTTAAAGAGGTAATATTATATATTTTTTGGCAGGTAGAATATAATATTGGTTAAGGAAATTGGTGTTTTATTTATTCTTATTATTATTATTGACTGAATCAGCGTCAATGCACGTTAGCACGTTGTACATTTATTCTTGTAATTTTGTTTTAGCTAAAACGTCAATGAAGGAATAATTCATAAGGATATGTGGATGTCTCCGGCACGACCGTGGATGCCCGGGGACGATGGAACTTGAGGGCAGTATAAAGTTATGATAGCGGAATTTGCGTATAAGGGTAGGGAACTTAGGATGCTTTCGGCATGACAGTGGATGCCCGGCAGCGACGGAAGAATGGGTGAATGGATAATAAAATCTGTGTACAGCACCGCGAAGATGCTATATCTATGTGTGTGGAAAGACGTTTTATCCTAATAGCAACGTTAGAAATTTATGCAAATCCAAATATCGTTGGTATATTCAATGAAGCGTCGATTAAGCGAATTGATTTAGGATGTCGGATGCCTCCGGCATGACAGTGGATGCCCGGAGACGATGGAGATCTGGGTTTGGGTTAAAATGTGGTAATGAATTTTTAAGAATAAAAATTGGAGAGTGAAGAGCTCCGGCATAGCAGAGGATGCCTGAAGATGAAGGAATCTTCGGAGAAGGGAAGCTGTGACGCTCAATTGATGAGGGCGATTTTTGGAGTTCTAATTAATTTTTGCTTTGGCGCTTATCAGAATAGAATAACAAGCTAAAACAATTTGTGCTGGAGTAAGAGGAAGGAATACTGCCAGCGACGTGCTAGTGCTTGACAGTATGCTTGTTTATTTAATCCTCGATGTCTTGTTTCAGGAAATGTTGTGAATGCAAGGAAGGTGAATATTATCACACGAATATTGAATATACAAGAATGAAGTGGGACATAAAAGAATCTGGTACTTACCACTCAGATGTCTATTTCTGTTGGTCTCGATCGCCTTCGTCTAAGCAAAGTCTGGGAGTCTCCAAGGATTGACACAGTGAATTTGCACAAGTATAACTCCTTTATTTGAATTTTACTGAACGATATAGCAGATTGATACAAAGTATTAATTTTTAGTTATAATGAATGGTTAACGAATAGTAAAGAATAACGACAAAGTGATTACGAAAATAACGACTAACAGCGAGTCTGCTATACTGGCTAATTATTAATGATTGAATGAATCGCTCGCGCCTAAAATCCGGGGTTTATATACTGGCGATTTCTTTGTTCCTTGCATGATCTTTAGCCGCAGGAATCCTCGAGTAAGGTGATCTCTACATCGGACCACGTCATTCTCGGAAGCACTGCCGAATTACTTATCAATTGCTTTGACATAGATATCTTTTTCATAGAAGCGCGGCGGTGATCAAAGAGTAGTACGTGAATTTCATCGGAGGTGTCGGTTGACATCTCCGAGAAATCAATGTTCGATATGTTTATAACTTCCTCTTAGACCACCTCACGCGTCAAAACTGCGCTCTTGATTTAATATTTAATATCTATCATTAGCGGTGTTAGAATTACATAGAATCATTTTATATGTATAACTTCCTTTATATTTTTAGAAAAGGTTCAGAAATTTACGGCTCGTTAGAATAGATTTAATAATTAATTTTAAGTTGTAGCGTATAGAGAGTTATTTCCACTGGTTATGATTCCATAATGAATTTTAAATAAAGCATTTCAGTGTTTAAATATATTTGTATTTATTCATATTTAAGATCAATTCAACAGTTCCTTTGAAATACTTTACTTGTTATTGCTTAAATTATATATTTTCGGTTGCATCTGTTTAAAATCTAAATTTGAATTTTAGCGTGTATATAAAGTCCTCATTATATATTAATTGAGGGAGTACTTATTTAATTAGCAGGCTAAATAACCGTGTAGAATAAAACGGTAAGCAAATATTATAATCGATATTTTAAGTGTTAGAATTCGTATGCGCATGTATTAAAATTAAAATTAATAGTAATA
Source organism: Camponotus pennsylvanicus (assembly GCA_023638675.1). Lineage (NCBI taxonomy): Eukaryota > Metazoa > Arthropoda > Insecta > Hymenoptera > Formicidae > Camponotus > Camponotus pennsylvanicus. Next base: position 144,092 of record JALHBL010001250.1, read on the forward strand.
TAATTGATAATAGTGAGTAAAATTGAATTATGAATAATAGAATTGAATATTCATTCTTATTCCATGGATATAGCAAAGAAATAAGATGGGTAAGCGAATTGTAACTAAATCTAGTAATTTTAAGATGGCGGGACGTCACAACAGTCAAAAGGCTCTCGGCAGGTTTCCGGGTCTCACTAAGCGATGTTGGCAAGGACGAGAAGGGGAGTCGCACGACGTATCTTCCGGACGCAGTTCGCTGGTGAGTACGTGTGAAGAGTCTCGCACTCCTCCTCCACTGGCGTGAGTGCGACTGGGGCGGATAATTCCTTTTCCTGCTCCCAAAAGTTATGCACAAGCTTGGTCAGTTCTTGATCGACAGTGCATTGCAGAGAGTTGCGAGGACCTTGGAAGGACGCTGTGCTGGATCCTCCTGACAGGATCCACCACTGAGCGACGGGATCTTGAGAACCACCTTTGCGAAGGCCGACTTCGAGGATGGTTGAGCAGACTTCAGCGCCTAACAGCAACTCGGCTGGATCGTGCTCCAGATACCTGGGCAGAGATGCCAGTTTTGGCCCATTGCACGCTCACTCACACAAAGAAAGAACCGTGTACGTGTGGCGCTCGGCGCTCGGCAACCTTCGGGCAGTAGAAGAGTGCCGACATACTATCTACTCTCTCCTACCCTCTCGAGCTATAGCTATAGCTAACGCCTCGAGAATCGTATGTCAGCGGCTCGATCCGTTTTTCAGATCTCGCGTAAAATCACGCATAATTCACACATAAACAATTAAACAAATATTTTAAACTTGTAAAAATAATATTAAAATAAATGTTTTAATCGTACAAAAATTAAAAATATTTAATTAAATAAATCTTTTAAGTATAATGTAGTCTGTATATAAAAGATGTAAATTTGCTTGAATAAAAAGAATAGAAAGAAAATATATACATGATAGAAACAAATTGCAAAGATGTAAATTAATTTCATAATTAAAGGATATAAAGAGAATATAAATATCTTGGTCAACATGTATGTTTTTCCCAAAAAAATCATGCGTATTAATAATATTCCCTAATGATTAATATTCTAATAATACGTATAATTTATCAATTCGTGAATAAACAACGTACATGTTGTTGCTCAACGGAAACCAGGAGAAGATGGTGGTCTCTTCCGTCAAGAGGAAATGTAAAATATTGTTTCTTAAAATATATGTTATATATTGTTATATACTATTATTAAATATTAAATTAAGTACTGTTAAATATCATATATTAAATAAAAGATTATATATATAATGAAATAATACTATATACATGTATACATATGTACAGATAATTAAATATACATATCTATGAATAATTTAATATAATATGAAAGAAAAGAATTTTGTACATTTCCAAAACATACAGAAAATAGAACAGGATAGTTATAGAAAGGATATCATAGCAAAGATACATATAAAATAAATATAAAAAGATACACATAAAATTTAAAGGAATATAAAGAATAGAACATAAAGAAAGAACAAAACCGGAAAAAAAGCGCACGTTTTATTTAATATTCATATATTACAATATCGAGAAAATAATGTGTATATATATATATATATATATATATATATATATACAATATATATATACACAGTGAGCCATTTTAAGTTACCCACCTCAATAACTTTTTTATTTTTGAATGTACAACAAAATGTTTCAAATAAAAGTTACTTGACTTCGAGGGGAACAAAAGATGGTGGCAAAACTTTGACCTTGGATAGTCATTTGAAAGTCACATAAAGGTCACCTTCAATTTCTTAAAAGGAAACCTACTATTTTCCATTGCATATTCTTGTAGCTTATCTCGAGAGCTTTCCAAAACACTATAATTAAGTACCTTTCGTTAAGTACTTTTAGAGTTATGAGGCTTGAAATAATTTCTTATTTTTACATAAACCATAAAATATCTTGTAAAATATTCATTTTTCGATTATCTTACCTTAATACTTTTATGTACAAAATAATGAGAGGAATCAATTGGTGTAAAGAAAAAACATAGTTGTTTTTAAGAAAAAATATGCAATTTGCAATTAGCAATTCCACATTTTTTCTTAAAAACAACTGTTTTTTCTTTACACAAATTGATTCCTCTCATTATTTTGTACATAAAAGTACTAAGGTAAGATAATCGAAAAATGAATATTTTACTAGATATTTTATGGTTTATATAAAATTAAGAAATTATTTCAAGCCTCATAACTCGAAAAGTACTGAATAAAGAAATACTTTATTATAGTGTTTTGGAAATCTCTCGAGATAAGCTACAAGAATGAGTAATAAAAAATAGGGGTTCCCATTTAAAAACGGAAGTTGACCTTCAAATGACCTTGAGAATGACCTTTAATGTCGAATCCAAGGTCACTATTAGATAGCTCCTTTGTTCCCTACAACTTCTATCCAAGTCGTTTCCCTTCAAACGTTGATCCTGAAAAGTTATGAGGGTGGAACTTAAAATGGGACACCCTGTATATATAGGGTGATTCAGAACAAACGTTTGTCTTTAAAAAAATAAATTGTCGAGTCTATTCTAAGACGATTTTCCCTTTACCAAAATTGTCTACGAGGCTTAGTTTTTAAATTATTAAATAAAATAGTTTGCGAATTACGGAACGAGTACAAGAGGTAGACAGGGACGGCGCAACTCACCGTCCGATACAGGCGATCATGTGGGGCGCTCGACGCGATCAGCTGATTGCTGCACACGATGAGTGTAACAATCATGTGTGTGTGTGTGTGTGTGTGTGTGTGTGTGTGTGTGTGTGTGTGTGTGTGTGTGTGTGTGTGTGGTGTATTTATGCACGCGTATCCACACGTGCACCGTACTCTTTCTCTTTCTCTCTCTCTCTCTCTTTCTCTCTCCCTCTTTCTCTCTCACTCACTCACTTATTCTTACCTTAATAATGAGATTCTTCATACTGCTGATAAATAGGAGTGCCCAGTGTGTTGCACGATAATAATCGGGGAGCGTCCGAAATGGCCACGTTCGAAATGGCCACGGATAAATTTGACCATGTTCGAAATGGCCACGTTCGAAACGGCCACGTTCGGAACGGCCACGTTCGAAATGGCCACGGATAAATTTGACCACGTTCGAAATGGCCACGTTCGAAACGGCCACGTTCGTAATGGCCACGTTCGAAACGGCCACACGTTCGAAACGGCCACACGTTCGAAACGGCCACACGTTCGAAACGGCCACACGTTCGAAACGGCCACACGTTCGAAACGGCCACACAACTTTTCACGCGAAGCGAGGGGGACGGGGTGGGTGCGGGAGGGGGGCCGAAGGCCCCCCTTGCACCCCCCGTGTGTGTGTGTGTGTGTGTGTGTGAGAGAGAGAGAGAGAGAGTGCGTGTGTGAGGGGATAGTGCTTCCAACATTCCGTGGCCATTCCGAACGTGGCCGTTTCGAACGTGTGGCCGTTTCGAACGTGTGGCCGTTTCGAACGTGGCCATTACGAACGAGTGGCCATTACGAACGTGGCCGTTTCGAACGTGGCCATTTCGAACGTAGTCAAATTTATCCGTGGCCATTTCGAACGTGGCCGTTCCGAACGTGGCCATTACGAACGTGTGGCCATTACGAACGTGGCCGTTTCGAACGTGGCCGTTTCGAACGTGGTCAAATTTACCCGTGGCCATTTCGAACGTGGTCAAATTATATCCACTCAATAATCGTCGTCGAGACGTCGTTTCTTCAACACGCAGTCTGACACATCGTCAAATAAGCGAAGCTTTTTCTTTCATCACTTTCGACACTTTTACAAATTTACTCGCGCACTTAATTACTCACGATTGATAAAAGGAGGAATTTACCAACGGTTACGGTACGAATTTAATAAACGGTTAACGCATTTAATTATTAATTACACACTCGATTAAAGAGACGCGTTAGCAGAACGCGATACTCGATGCAAAGCGCGCGACGCGACGACCGACGACAAGCAGGTCAGGTTAGTACTAGCGCGTAATGCTACAAGTAAAAACTAGGCGGGTTCTAACGCTGGGATCTCAGGGGGGGTGAGGGGCGAGAGGAACCGGCGGGGGGGTGTGACGTCACGCGGGGGTGACGTCACGTGCGGTGGGAGTGACGTCACGCGCGGGGGGTGCCGTCGCGCGGAGGGGGGTGACATCACGTGCCGGGAGTGACGTCATGCGCGGGGGGGATCCGCGGCGCGAGCGATGAACGAGGGGGTCTGCGCGGGGAAGGGGGATCCGCGGCGCGAGCGATGGACGAGGGGGTCCGCGCGGGTAGGGGGGATCCGCGGCGCGAGCGATGTACGAAGGGGTCCGCGCGGGGAAGGGGAAGCCGCGGCGCGAGCGATGGACGAGGGGGTCCGCAAGGAGAAGGGGGATCCGCGGAAAGAAGACGGTGGTGTGAGAAGAATAGCTCTAGTTGTGGGAAAAGGATAGCGCTAAGTGTGTGAAGAGGACAGTGCGACAAGGATGGCATCAATGTGCAACAAGGATGACATCGTGTGACAAGAATGGCGTCAACGTGGGACATGAACGACGCATTGTAAGATGCTGCATAGGTGGGAGAAGGACGAGGTAAGTGAGTGAGTGATAGCGACGAGCATATGAAAGAGACAGAACGATAATATCGCGAACAACGCGTACGAAAGAGAACGATATTGCAAGAATAACGCGTGCGAGAGAGAACTATAATATCGCGAGACTTAGAACGATAATAGCGTAAAACAACGCGTGCGAGAGAGAACGATATCACTATACTTACAACTAGCGCAAGAGAGAGATAGCGCAAGGGATGGGAGCGCAAGGGAAAGGCGCATAAATAACTGCAATTTTTTATAAATGACAAATATAAAATTTATTATGTGTGTAATACAATTGTGTGTGTGTGTGTGTGTGTGTGTGTGTGTGTTTAATATATAATATATATAATAATAATAAAATATAAAAAATATAAAATTTAATCCGTTATAAGGATGCGAACAGCTCATCAAAATTGACGTCAAAATTTACATCTTGATCACTATTTTGATTTCCATCTTGATCCCCATTTTGATTTCCATTTTAGTCATCATTTTGATCGTCATTTTGATCTCCATTCTGATCTTTATTCAGATTTCTCATCTCTCCTAAAATATTCTCCTACAAAAATAAAATCACCTAAAATAATTACTTAAATATTTTAAATTAATTTCACAATTATATTAGCAAAAATTATCTATTACCTGTACAGTCTCTTCCTATTGCTTTTTCTTTCACTTACATACTTTTTGTATATAATTTCGGGTGGACATTTACATTTACGAGATTGACATTGTGTACAATACCGCGTTATGTGTAATAATAATTTATGATGATTACCAGCAATCCACTTTCTAAAATCATCATATTTAATATTATGATTGAAATCATCCCATAGTATCAAGTCTATGTACGTTGGGTTTATACCCGTTGGGATACGTATATTTATACACGGGGTGTATCTACAGTCATTGATCTACCCAACTGTAATCAACACCCTGATATCTACAAACATTGTCCTCATATTTAAATATTTGATTGCAATATCCTCCAGTATGGCGTCTGATACATTGGTATTGCTAAATATTATCAGAGTCTATGAATCGAGTAATTTTACGTTTATTACCGAAATAAGAGTCATCATCATCATCGTCCTCATATTTAAATATTTGATTGCAATATCCTCCAGTATGGCGTCTGATACATTGGTATTGCCAAACATTATCAGAGTCTATGAATCGAGTAATTTTACGTTTATTACCGAAATAAGAGTCATCATCATCATCGTCTACATCAATTGAGACGTGTGTCTTTCGAATTCCACGAAAAGTTTTCAGTTGTACATGATCGGGCCATTCTGTATAACCATCTTCATACATAGTAACCTCGGCTTGTTTGACGAAACGTTGCTTACGCATACCTCGTATGCCTAATTCTCGATCGCGCACATATTGTGTTATCGACATCTGTTTAGCGTTCGATTTATCCATCGCACTATTATTGTCATCTCGAACAAGGGTGATTATGCGTCTCCATTCTTCTATACGTGTTCGCAGATCCATTGTTGTAATATTATTTTATATGCTATAGTCCACACATATATGTATTGATAAAAATTGTCTTTTAATTAATTAATCTAAATTTAAATATTATCTTTGTCCAATACTTTTAACTGTTCATATATTACAATCACACACAAGTCCAAGTTTTTTTTTCACTGTCAAATATAATTAACAAATTTGTTCATACGAATCACATATCACATATCAATTTGATTAGGCGCGATTTCCACACTCCCTATAGAATTATGGCCACAAGTTGTGGCTCACAAGAATAATACTCTAATGCCGCAGACTGCTTCCTCTTCATTATATATCTTTCAATATCTTTTGTCTCATTCCAACTAGAGCATCACGTCTCATCTACCTCAGCATTTCTCTACATCTTTAGCGGAGCGTGTTGAGAAAAATTGTCAACTATTCTTATTCGTATGGAAGGAAAGAATTAAAATCACAGATGGAATAAAAATAATTATTGCAAGCATCGTAAAGAATATCATTTACAGCGCATGTTAGTAATTCGCAATCGATTAATGATTCGCTGTTAAAGACATCACTATCGCGTATCGTTTTTACAGCATCGCATATAGTAGTAATATTGTTACGTTGTAATACAGTTTCAATTTGTTTAAATTTTTCATTTACGAGATACGTATTCTCGCATAACTAATTGTGCATATGATCGATACAATTTTCAAAATTAAATAAATGTAATAATGTTTGTGGTTTCATGTACAAAGAATTTTCGCATAATGTGAGTTTTACAATTTTCGATTGATACATTTCGATCGATAAATCTCCAATTCTTAATGGGAGAGCAGTCGATTGTAGAAATTGTTCAATGTCTGCTTGCTTCTGCATCAACAAATTCCACGTTGAAAAAGGCAACACTATTTGATTGCCTCAATTATCGCCGAGAATCAGTTCCACGTACGACACAGGTCCAACGCTTATTCCAATGTCCAAATACTTTTACGACGTTGGGGTTAGAACGTATCTTCTTCCAAGTATGCGAGTCGCACGACGAGGCAGAATGCTATAAAAATTATATATAAATTAGATCAATATTTAAAAAAAAAACTAATAAATAAAATTTTTAAACGATCGAAACTCACGTGTCACATTTTTGCTTCTTACACGGTGGAGTTTTACCGTTTCGAATCGGAACGTAAAAATTCATGTTGATTTCTTCAGCAGTGAAACTTTTACACGCGCAATTGATGTAATACTGATCGTATTAGAATTAATATCAATTCAAATAGTATCGCAAATTGCAATGTAGAGGGGATTATTGCTGACACGACATTTTAATTTCCTCTAAAATTTTGTCGCGCCGATGTACAGCTGCGATGACATCATCCCCAGAACAAAGAATTAGCTGAATTCGCTAAAATCGAGCGCCGATGTACGGCTGCTCCTGATGCAATCACGTTAGATTTTTCAAATGTACGTGACAAAACGTAAAATTTTCAAGGTTAAAAATTGCGCATCGGAACAAAGATTTAGCTGAATGCGCTAAAATCGAGCGCCGATGTACGGCTGCTCCTGATGCAATCACGTTAGATTTTTCAAATGTACGTGACAAAACGCGAAATTATCAAGGTTAAATTGCGCATCAGAATAAAGATTTAGCTGAATGCGCTAAAATCGAGCGCCGATGTACGGCTGTTCCTGATGCAATCACGTTAGATTTTTCAAATGTACGTGACAAAACGCGAAATTATCAAGGTTGAATTGCACACGCTATTCCGGGGAATTTTTTAAGATGAAATCATTCTAGAATGTTCGATGATATGCACGAGACGGTATATAAATCATGATAAAGAGGCACACCCCGCCAGTATTTTCGCTAAAGTATATCCAGAACTATCATTGGGAAGCGCATTTTGCAAGTCTGATACAATATGGATGAGCTAATTTTGCAAGAGCAATCCACATTGATTGATTCGCTGGAAGATTACATTGTGTGGGAGCAACGATGTGATACGTATATCGAGTCGTTGGAAGAGCAAAGTCGCATCAAGCGACCGCGATTATCGATCGGAAATCGACAATTGCTGATTGCTCGGATCGCACGCCTCGAAGGGTTGAAAAATTCGGTACGTGGACGTTTCATACACGCGGGTGCCGGATGTAGCGCGCGTCAAAATGGACTTGTCTGGCGTGAGATTGATACGGCGTTCGAGAGTCGCGTATCGACTGGTGCGGTGATAAACTATAATCACATCGAACCTCGCCAATTTCTCGATGACGCCAAAGACATTGTGATAGAACATGTGCAGGACGTTATGAAAAAACATTATAATGTGAAAGTGAACACAATATTTAACGGCGAATTTGTGGCTGGGGATAAACGCGCCAACAAAAGTACGAGAAACTATGCTCTTTCGCACATCCGATTTACGCGAATAGTACGAACGGCGCGTCATCGAACCCACCCTAGCATCGCTGGAAGAGTTTCAGGAACGCGATAGTGGGTGGGCACTGTCGCGAATACTAAACCCTAAAAAACTACCTTTTAAAAAAAGGTAAAGAAAAAGCGTCGAGTTCATCTAAAAACCATCTCACAAAAAATAGCTATCACAAAAACTAGCTACCTTTATGTAAAATAATAAAAAATTAACTGTGAAAAATTTTCACAAAAAATAGTTATCTAAAAATTGTTTCACAAAAAATAGCTATCACAAAAAATAGCTCTTTATGTAAAAATTTATTACAAAAAGTACTGATATGAAAAATTGCGTCAAGTTGGGGTGCAATTTCACTTTAAGTTTGTTAGTGTTATAAAATTTTATACATATGTGCTTTTATATAATTCGCTGCTGACAAATAGGTAGAAGTTCCGTTTAAAATCTACATTACATTTTTGTCATAAAGAAGAATATTTTTGTTAGAGTTGATTACGTCAAATGATTTTTAAATTTTCTAGAAAATTAAAATAAGATTAAAAAACTTATTTAAAAATTAAAAATTCAAAAAAATGAAAGATTACGTCAATAATTTTTCAATCTTCTACAAAAATAAAATAAAAGAACAAATTTTTTAAAAATTAAAAATTAAAAAAAATATAAATTAAAAAAATTTTAAATAAAAAAACTCGGCGCGCTACCAATTTGATTGGCAATAATAATAAATGAACAATTACATATTAACATTATTTCAATAATTACTAGGTAGCGCCGAGCTTTTTTATTTAAAATTTTTTTAATTTATATTTTTTTTAATTTTTAATTTTTAAAAAAATTTGTTCTTTTATTTTATTTTTGTAGATTGAAAAATTATTGACGTAATCTTTCATTTTTTTGAATTTTTAATTTTTAAATAAGTTTTTTAATCTTATTTTAATTTTCTAGAAAATTTAAAAATCATTTGACGTAATCAACTCTAACAAAAATATTCTTCTTTATGACAAAAATGTAATGTAGATTTTAAACGGAACTTCTACCTATTTGTCAGCAGCGAATTATATAAAAGCACATATGTATAAAATTTTATAACACTAACAAACTTAAAGTGAAATTGCACCCCAACTTGACGCAATTTTTCATATCAGTACTTTTTGTAATAAATTTTTACATAAAGATAGCTATTTTTTGTGATAGCTATTTTTTGTGAAACAATTTTTAGATAACTATTTTTTGTGAAAATTTTTCACAGTTAATTTTTTATTATTTTACATAAAGGTAGCTAGTTTTTGTGATAGCTATTTTTTGTGAGATGGTTTTTAGATGAACTCGACGCTTTTTCTTTACCTTTTTTTAATATGTCAATTACGAAGCGCCAGGCGCCAGCGCCTCCGCCATCTGGTGTCGACAGCGGCAGTCGGACGCCAAATTTTGTTCTATATATATTGTTTGATGATGACCACGACGTGGACGTTTCTTAATCGTATTTTCACGATTTTAGAATTATATATCGCGATATTTCCACTTCTACAGCTCGTAGAGTAAAAATAAAGACACTTTTACTATATAATTCGAACATAAGCTATCGATTAAGCCTAATAAGAGCTCGATCCGTTCAGCGGTTATCGTAATATAATAATATGAAATAATCTGAACTGGTCTCAATTTCCCGTCTCGCGTAAAGAGACACGGCGCGCGTCTTGCTAGAGAGATGAACTCGACGCAAGACACTACCGTGTCTCTTGATTTAACTATAAATATAAATAAGTATAATCCTATGCGTGCGGGATGTTACATCAAATTGCCGCGGGAGATTATGATGAAAAGAGCGGTGATTAATGGACAATCCAGAGACAATGCATGTTTCGCGTGGGCAGTGGTCGCCGCACTATACCCCGCTGAAAGAGACACGAATCGGGAATCATCGTATCCGCATTACACGACAGTGCTGAATCTCCGGGGCATTGAGTTTCCAGTGACTGTGAACCAAATAAAAAATTTTGAACTTGTCAATGATATTTCTATAAATGTATACAGCATCGAAGACAAGAACAACATTGGCCCGATACGTCTTTCGCAGCAGAAGCGGGACAAGCATGTCAATTTGCTGTACATTGAAGACGACAACAGCGTCGGACATTTTGCGTGGATTAAGAATTTATCCCGGCTAGTGAGCTCGCAACTGAGCAAACACAATAATCATAAATATATCTGCGACCGGTAAGTTTAATTTATATAATTCAAATAATTATAAGTTATATAACACTTTGTTATATAAATCTTAATTAAAATTTTTCTTTTACAGATGCCTGCATTATTTTAATTCGGACGCCAAGTTGCAGCCGCATACGGTCGACTGTGGAAAGATGAACAATTGCGCTGTCCGATTGCCGAGCTATAAGGACAAGTGGCTCGAGTTCAACAACTTTAATCGGAAGGAGCGGCTTCCATTTGTGGTCTACGCCGACCTAGAATGCGTTCTGGCCAAGACGGATGAAGAACAGCGAAATTTGCGTCAACATCACCAAGTATTTAGTATAGCTTAATATGTACATTGTTCGTACGACGAATCTTTATCGGTGTACCATTCGCGTCGTAGCGCCGATTGTATAGCATGGTTCGCCGCAGACCTCAAAAATTTAGCGTTACATGTAAAAAATATTTTAAAAACAAATGTCCCCATGGTAAATTTGACGTCCGAAGAGTGGGAGAAATTCCATAGCGCCACTCAATGTCATATATGCGAAAAACCGTTCGTGCAAGACGATACACGCGTTCGCGATCGAGAAGCCTTCATTTGCGCATAGTACAATTGGACACGTTGCAATTGCACACCGTGCTATTAGACACATAAGATTGCGCACCGCTCGATTGGACACGTTACATTTGCCCACCGTTCAATTGGACACAGTTCTTTTGCGCACAGTTCTTTTGCACACAGTTCTTTTGCGCACAGTTCTTTTGCCCACAGTTCTTTTGCGCACATTACTTTTGCCCACATGACTTTTGCGCACATTACTTTTGCCCACATTACTTTTGCCCACAGTTTTATAAAACCATGTGGAATCCCAGTTTGCGTTCCAAAGTACACGCACAGCTGCACACGCGCCCCCTGCCCCCCCGTTGCAAACCCATGTGGAACCTCCCTTCGCATGGAAAAGTATATGTGCGCAATTGAACTGTGGACAAAAGTAATGTGGGCAAAAGTAATGTGGGCAAAAGTAATGTGGGCAAAAGTAATCTGCGCAAAAGAACTATGGGCAAAAGAACTGTGCGCAAAAGAACTGTGCGCAAAAGAACTGTGTCCAATTGAACGGTGGGCAAATGTAACATGTCCAATCGAACGGTGCGCAAAAGAACTGTGCGCAAAAGAACTGTGTCCAATTGAACGGTGGGCAAATGTAACGTGTCCAATCGAACGGTGCGCAATCTTATGTGTCTAATAGCACGGTGTGCAATTGCAACGTGTCCAATTGTACTGTGCGCCAATGAGCCACTCCCTTCGCGATCATTGCCATCTGACCGGGCGGTACAGAGGTCCAGCACACTCAAATTGCAATTTAAATTATAAAGAATCTTTTTGTATTCCCATAGTTTTTCACAATTTATCTGGTTACGATTCACACTTTATTATCGAGGAAATAGCTACAGCATTCGAAGGGAGAATCGATTTATTAACAATAACTAAAGAGAAATATATTTCGTTCACAAAAGATGTTTGTATGGAAGAAGAATCAAAAACTCATGTAAAATTACGTTTCATCGATTCATTCAAATTTCTCGCATCGAGTCTCGACAAATTGGCATCATTTTTGGACAAAGACAAACTCAAAATTTTGAAATCAGAATTTCAAAATTTATCAACAGAAAATTTCAATTTGTTAACGCGGAAAAGTGTATTTTCGTACGAATACATCGATTCCGTTGACAAGTTGCAAGATACGTGTTTACCACCGCGCGAATCGTTTTACAGTTCCTTGACTGGTGACACTGTATCCGAGAGCGATTGCACGCCAAGAACATCTGGACGCGATTCTCCATTCGAACGCTAGGCGAATATAGCGATTTATATCTTAAAATTGATGTCTTGTTATTAGCCGACATTTTCGAAAACTTTCACGATAAATGTATCGAAAGTTACGGACTCGACCCCGCGTATTACTATACTCTCCCCGGATACACGTGGGACGCCATGTTGAAGCATACCAACATCACGTTCGAACTGCTTACTGACATCGACATGGTTATGTTCATCGAACGTGGTATACGCGGCGGTCTGAGTCAATGTTCCAACAGATACGCTCGCGCTAATAACAAATACATGGAGTCGTACGATCCATCGAAACCATCATCGTACTTGATGTACTTTAATGTAAATAATTTGTACGGATGGGCAATGTGTCAACCGTTGCCTTACGCCGATTTTCGATGGGTTGACGATGTGTCGAATTTTAACGTATCATCCATCGCGCTAGATTCGCCTACAGGCTATATCCTCGAAGTGGACCTTGAGTACCCGCAACATCTTCACGATGTGCACACTGACCTACCGTTTTGCCCGACACGCGACAAACCACCTGGCAAGCGGGAATTCAAACTGCTTGCAACGCTATACGATAAGAAGCGTTATGTGATACACTACCGCAACCTGCAGCAGTGTACGCGTCACGGTCTTCGCGTTACAAAAATACATCGAATTTTATAGTTTTCACAATCTCCATGGCTTCGAAATTACATAGAACTAAATACACATTTCAGAACATTGGCTAAAAATGATTTCGAAAAAAATTTATATAAATTAATGAACAATGCAATGTTTGGTAAAACGATGGAAAATGTGCGCAATCGTGTCGATGTTAAATTATTAACAAAGTGGGATGGTCGGTACGGCGCAGAGGGAATGATCGCAAAACCAAATTTCCTTAGCAGAAGCGTTTTTTCGGAAAACTTAATCGCTGTGGAATTGCACAAACTCGAGGTGAAGTTCTACAAACCGATTTATGTGGGTATGTGCATACTCGACATATCCAAGACATGTTTGTACGAATTTCATCACGAGTATATGACGCCAATGTATCGCGACAAATGCCGGGTAATGTACACCGATACGGATAGTCTCATATATATCACATTGAGTGCGCGGATGTGTATGAGAATATGAAGTGTGATATCGTCAGATTCAACACGAGTGATTATGCGGTGGATAATGCGTACGGTATACCGCTTGTAAATAAAAAGGTACCGGGTCTAATGAAGGACGAAAACAACGGTGCCATAATGACCGAATTCGTCGGGCTCAGAGCAAAGATGTACGCGTTACGAGTGAATGGGAAAAAGGACACAAAGAAAGTTAAAGGTGTCAAGAGTAACGTTGTCGCGAGAACGATAACGTTTGACGATTACACGCGGTGTTTAAACGAAGAAATTGAAATGACGCTTCAGCAGTCGTGTATACGATCTAAACTGCACCAAGTATACACGATCTGTGAGACGAAAATTGCTCTGAGTCCGTACGACGATAAGCGGTATATCGTACCCAAAACCACCGATACGTTACCGTGGGGACATTATAGAATACCATTGTAAATAAATGTATATTTTATTTATTATTAATTGTATATTTTGTACATAACCATGTATATATTTTTATATTTTATACATTTTATATATTTTTATATTTTAATAAATTTTATATTTTTTATATACATATTTTATATATTTTAATAAATATTTATAATACATTATTTTTATGTATCCAAGAGTTGTATGATTTATCCATTCCCAACCATTTCACGTATACGTCATTATCCTTTTCCCGCAAAATTTTTCCACGAGATATACGTCGGGATTAGCGACGCGTTGTAGTTCGTATTCGTAGAATCCTCCAGCGACGGGATCTCCACGCGAATCTTCGAGTATGAATGTCGCGGGATTAGTTTTCTGCACCTCGACAATCTTAAAAACTTCGGTCGTCCAATTAGGTGTGAAACCTTTTTCAAAGATGGTCTTGTATTTGCTCACGCGTACAGAATCGCCTACTTTAAATTTTGTCGCAGCCGCAATTTTTACGTTGCTATACACCGTATTTAAAAGTTTTTCGGCGATCGCTGGAGTGACGTCGGCAGGTCTCATACCGATGGTGCGGTGTTTTCGCACATTGTACTCTGCAACGAGTCGAGATAGCTCGTCGATCCATTTGTAATTTCCGTTGAGCGTAAACATTTTCCACATATTGTTTTTCAAAGTACGATTGAATCGTTCCACGACCGAGGCTTTCATAACGGAATACGCCGAGTAATGATTAATGTTATGTTTCTTCATGAGTTTCTGCACACTCGCGTTGTAAAATTCTTTTCCTCTGTCGGTTTGAAAATTTTTCGGACATCTTTTATCATCTCCAATAATCTTTGCGATCGTTTCGGACATTTCGTTTCCGCTCTTACTCTTGAGCGGTACGGCCCACGCATACTTGCTCAACACATCGATAACTGTGAGTATATATTTATGACCCTTGTTGAGTCGAGAGTACGAACGCATGTCGACCACGTCCGCCTGCCACAGATCGTCGTAGCCACGTACAATGACGCGTCTTCGTGGAAAATTTCTTCTCGCCGGAGCATGTAATTCCTCGACTAGTTGCCGCTTTTCGGAGGTGTTTTTCTTCTTTCGCACGTTTGATCGAGGCATAATTACTATTGCGATATTAGTATGTCTCGTTTACTGTGTCGAGTCAGATATTGCATATCTCAGCTCATTCTTTATCTCGTCCATCATTATTCGTAGCGCCTGCACGTTTGTTTCGAGCGCGATAATGACACGTATCGTCGACGCATAGTTTAATTTATAATAATGCCGGCCTCGCGAAGTTCTTCGATAATTGACAAGATTTCATTGTCGTGAGCATTGTTGCCGGCTCGACGCGAGGCGTCCAGCAATCGCAAACGATCTATCAATTCGTTGGGATCGTTCCAATGCACGTAATCGATCATGTTGTCGCTTAGCGTCATGGTGCGCGGCGCGTCTATACCTCTTCCCACCTTTCTATCGGGGAATAATGGTGCAATTATATATTTGTACTTGTATCCTTTATTACTTTTAATAGGATTATTAACTTTGTTGTCACGTTTATGCGCATTTGTTGCTTTTAATATACTTTGATATTTATACAAATCGTCTTGAGTGTATTTTTTATGATTAGGAATATTTCTAAAAATCAAATCGTAGATACCTTCGGTTCCCGTATATTTTATTCCATCGATAATTATATTATCTTCCATGTCCACATCGAAACGTTTATCACCGAGCATCATTCCTTCGCTGGTAAATTTAACACCGTAGACGTAATCCATACTCTTATTTTTATCAACACTCATGATAGCTCCTATATATTTTTGCGCTAGTGGACCAAAATGATCTCGGAACGTTTTCTGACCTTCAGACGTTTCTAATTCATGTCGGACCGATGTTACAAACGAATCGGGCGTGGTTTCGTAAATTTCTTCGACGGACGGGGATGGCATTGTTTGACGCGGTTGTACTTTTATCGGAGTAGAAACAGTAGCCATATTAGAAAATTGTTTCCTTCGTTTCGATCGATTCGGTGTCGAATATATCGGCGAATCGTTTATCGGCATATTTATCCGTGCTCGCTTTATTCCTTGCTTTGACTCTTTTATTTTTTCCTCGTTCTTCTCTCCAAACGTCAAACTCAATGGCTCGATTTTCGGCGCATCAGATTCCACAGTATTTTCGACAAGCTGTTTTAAAGGTTCGGTAATTGGCTTAAATTGTTTTTCCAATGCAACGTCTTCATCCATTTTACCAGTTTTCAAAGCGCGATATTTTTTGCGAATTGATTCGCTCGTTTTTGCAATATTTGTCGCAATCTTTTCACGATCGCCGTTCATGATGCTCGATCGATGTGTCGATGACGACTGATCGCTTTACGGTATCGCGAAATCATTAAATCCTCTTCTATATCGTCCATTGATCAACGTGCTGTCTTTATCAATGACTACGAAGCCATATTTGCGTTGCCAACATTTCTGACACAATGCGCGGAAATCGTCGTAAGACATGTCGGTATTTACATGATAGTTGTACATATGTTTCAAGTTTGTGTCGTCTTGTTTAAATAAAATCAAAAGATTCGCATTGTCGCGTATAAGATGCTTAGGTATCTTGGCGTACGTTTGACAAAGATAGAAACAGTCGACGCTCGAGTGTCGACCCATTGCAAAGTACTCTCTTATCGTATCTTGCTTGTCGCATGCCACGTCATCAAAGATAAAGATGGAATTCGGAAGCGCCTCGCTCGGTGGAATGACATCGCTGTTATTAGAGAATGTAAAATAACCAATTTCGTCTATAGGTGCTAGTAAATTTTCCAAGTATCTATATTTCGGTTGTTGAAGCGATTTCGAGTATACGTACACGTTCTCGAAACGTACACCGTACGGACTTTCTATCAAACTAATCAACACGTTTGTCTTACCGCAGTTCGAAGGGCCGCAAACGATACCGCGTATAGTAGTCGGTAGCATGTTTCCATGATTGCGTACTTTTTTCTCCGATATTAGTCTATCGTCGAAATTTGATACTTTGATTGTCCGCGCTTGTCGCACGAACCGCATGTTTTCTCTTTCGAATCAATTTTGCGAATGATCACGATGGGGGAGACCTATTTATAGAGGTGTCTCGACTCGAAACAGCTCAGTATCAAAAATGTTTCTCCTTCTATCGGATAAAAGAGACATTCTCTGGCTTACCGCCGAACAACTGCAGTATATCCCAAAGATTGTTTTACTGCAAAATTTTGGTGATTACGTGGAACGATTGTGGGACAAGCTTCCAGAATATATAAAGGCTGATTCGGAGGTTCGACAATATCGTTCGTGCATGCGACATTACAATCAGCCGTGGCAGCGAACACACATCGACGGTCCGCCACCGTTAATAAAAGATTGCTACGAATGTCAGCGAGAATCGTAAAAGGTAGCGGTCTCTTAAATCGTACGATAAACGCGCTTCCCATCGAATTACATATTCCCGGTTATCAGTTTTGCGGCCCGGGAACTCGATTAGAGAAACGATTAGCTAGAGGCGATCGAGGCATCAATCCATTGGACGCCGCTTGTCGCGAGCACGACATTGCTTACTCGCGAAGCAACGACCTCGGTCAACGACACGTCGCGGATCGCATACTAGCTGCAAGAGCACGCGAACGCATTACCGCGAGGGATTTGACTCTTGGTGAAAAAGCAGCCGCTACGACTGTTTGGGCGGCAATGAAGGCAAAGACAAAACTCGGCATTGGGATGAAAAAGCCATCGATGACAAAGAGGAGGAAAAAACGAATACTTCCAGTAGCGAAACGCGGTGGTATTTTACCACTGTTACCGTTGTTGGGAGGTGTCGGTTCTTTGGCCGGCGGTGCGGCGGGAATCGCAAAGGCGGTAAACGATAGCAAGGCGGCGCAACGTCAGCTAGAAGAGTTGCAGCGTCACAATCGCGCTATGGAAGGTCGCGGACTTTATCTCGCTCTGTACAAGCGTGGACAGGGATTCTCAACAGTCTGAGAAAAAAAACGTCGAAAAAACATTAAAAATGCCTACGGGTGAGACAACTAACGTGCAATTGGAACAATTGGCGATGCACATATCTTTCTTTAGAGGTGTTTTCATGCGCAATAATTTACCGATAAACGGTGTACGACGAAACGAGAGCGGTATCATCAATTTGGATGACGTTGATGGTCCCGGTACTCATTGGGTAGCGTACGCAGAGAGGGGAGATCGTGTCGTATATTTCGACAGTTTTGGAAATCTTCGACCACCCAAGGAACTTGTGCGATATTTCGGACGAGTGAAGATTGAATACAATTATACATCTTATCAAAGTTACAATCAGAGCATCTGTGGACAGTTGTGTTTAAAATTTCTTCAAACAGTCAACGATCAATTTAAAGCCTAACAATCCATCGTCACGACTCAGTATTCGTTCGACATGTCACTGACACTTACGTTGACTGGCAGAAGCAGCGTTCTCGCTGTAAGCTATTTTCCCGCTATAGATTTGACCGATGCCGATTACGAGCTTGGATTAACAGATTTCGAAACTTATCATACGATTCCGAACATAAATTTTTCGAATAATAAATTTTACTTTGGCAAAGATGACAAAGAAATTGCGATTCCCGAAGGATCGTACGAATTGCACGCTATAAATGACTATCTTAAACGCGCAATTTTGCAAGATGAACACCTTTCCAGAGATATCGAAAACGATTATGATGAGAAATATCCAATAGCGCTCCGCGCCAATCATAGCACGCTAAAGAGCGAAATCAAATGCGCCTACAGAATAAACTTTACCAAACCCAACAATGTAGGATCCTTGCTTGGATTCTCGTCGAATCGTATATTGCAGCCTCGCAAGTGGTACGAATCGGATGAACCGGTTAATATTATAAACGTAAATATTATTCGTATAGAATGTAACGTGACTACTGGTGCGTACAGCAATGGCATGCGCGTACACACGATACATGAATTTTCACCGAGCGTACCGCCAGGATATAAGATATCGGAAACGCCGGCACAGATCATCTATCTGCCGATCATCGTACGGAACATTACGGATTTAACGATACGTATTGTGGATCAAAGAGGTCGATTGCTCGATTCTCGAGAGGAAATTACCGTAAGATTGCATATACGACGGCGACAAACATAGTATGCTCGTGCTGAACGAAACGGAGCACGCGAGAGACAATACTTTTACGAGGGACAATACTATTGCAGTAAGGCGAGCGGTATCCGGTGATAATAATAAGATAGCCGTTAAAAAGAAGCTGAGCGCGTTGAATCGTGAATTTTTAAAATCATTGGGATTCATCGTACGAAAAGAATGATTGATATTTTGAATATCGGAGGTGAGCCAGTCTTTGACGATCGCATCGTCAAGATTGAGACTCATACGTACAATCCGTACGCAAATACGACGCTTGGATACAGCGATGAGGTACGAATACCTATACAACATCAGGATTTGTACACGTTACCGTGTGAAAGCTTTCTTTACATCGAGGGAAGGTTTAATGTGCGTAAAGCGAATGACGAAATTAAAGTTGTATTGGGAAACAATTGCGCCGCATTCATGTTTGATGAGCTTCGATACGAACTCGACGGAGTAGAAATTGATCGCAACAGAAATATTGGAATAACTTCGACGCTCAAAAATTATGTCTCTCTAACGCACCAGAAAAGTATAAACTTGAAGAACGCTGCGTGGGATTTGACGTACAACGGTGACAAAAATTATTTCAACTATTGCGTACCGCTCAACATGTTGCTGGGATTTTGTGAAGATTATAAACGCGTTGTGATTAACGCTCGTCACGAATTGATTTTGATACGTTCGCGCAACGATAATAATTGTCTATTCAGACATCCATCGTCGAAAGCTGAGATTGAATTACTCAAGATACAGTGGCGTATGCCTCATGTAATATTGAACGAGATTAATAAATTGTCGATGTTGCGAGTGGTGGAAAGCGGACGATACTTGAACATGAGTTTCCGATTTTGGGATCTATACGAATTTCCTCTGCTACATAGCACGACTAAGCATTTGTGGACCGTGAAAGCCGCCTCCCAGCTAGAGAAACCACGATACGTGATCTTTGCACTGCAAACTGGTAAAAAGAATTCAGTGTCACAAGATGTTACATTATTCGATAACTGCAAATTGACCAACGTTAAACTCTATTTAAACTCAGAATTTTATCCCTACGATGATTTAAATTTAGATTTTGAAAAAAATAGATTCGCCGTCCTATTCAACATGTACTCTCGTTTTCGCAAATCTTATTACGGATGCGATAACAGCACCACGCTATTAACCATTTCAAAGTTTCTACATTGCGGTCCTCTCGCGGTCATTGATTGCTCGAGTGTGTAATTAATAATTAAATGCGTTAACTGTTTATTAAATTCGTACCGTAAGCGTTGATAAATTCCTCCTTTTATCAATCGTGAGTGATTAAGTGCGCCAGTAAATTTGTAAAAGTGTCGAAAGTGATGAAAGAAAAAACCGCTTATTTGACGATGTGTCAGACTGCGTGTTAAAGAAACGACGTCTCGTCGACGACGATTATTATCGTGCAACACACTGGGCACTGCTATTTATCAGCAGTATGAAGAATCTCATTATTAAGGTAAGAATAAGTGAGTGAGTGAGAGAGTGAGAGGGAAAGAGGGAGAGAGAGAGGGAGAGTACGGTGCATGTGTGGATACGCGTGCATAAATACACCACACACACACACACACACACACACACACACTGATTGTTACACTCATCGTGTGCAGCAATCAGCTCATCGCGTCGAGCGCTCCACATGATCGCCTGTATCGGACGGTGAGTTGCGCCGTCCTTGTCTACCTCTTGTACTCGTTCCGTAATTCGCAAACTATTTTATTTAATAATTTAAAAACTAAGCCTCGTAGACAATTTTCGTAAAGGGAAAATCGTCTTAGAATAGACTCGACAATTTATTTTTTAAAGACAAACGTTTGTTCTGAATCACCCTGTATATACAGGGTGATTCTGAACAAACGTTTGTCTTTAAAATATCAAATTCTTGAATGAATTCTAAAACGATTTTTCCTCTTGCATAATTTTGCCCGGAGCTTAGTTTTTAAACTATAAAGGAAAATAATTAACTACTTACCGAACGAGTACAGGAGGTAGGCAGGGACGGCGCGATATAGGCGATTACGTGGGACACTCGCCGCGATTAGCTGATTGCTATACGCGATGACTGTAACAATCAGTGTGTGTGTAAAAATGTGTAGGCACACATAAAGCTAAGCTCCGGGCAAAATTTTGCAAGAGGAAAAATCGTCTTAGAATTCATTCAAGAATTTGATATTTTAAAGACAAATGTTTGTTCAGAATCACCCTGTGTATACATATATATATATATATATATATATATATATATGTATATACAAGGATACATTGAATATAACATCAAAGAAAAGAATTTTCTACATTTCCAAAAAATATAGAAGATAGAACAGAGGATATTTATAGAAAGGATAGTAATAGAAATGATAGACATATAAAAAGTAAATATAAAAATAAACATAAAATTTAAAAGAATATAAAGAATAGAACATAAAAAAAGAACAGAACCAGATAAAAACGCACGTTTTATTTAATATCGAGAAAATAATGTGTATAGGTATGTATATATATATATATATATATATATATATGTATATATATATATATATGTATATGCATATATATATGTACATATGTATTATTTCATCATATAGTATTATTTCATTATGTATAATTTTTAATTTAATATATAATATTTAATATATTTAATTATTATTTTTAATATAGTATTTAATTTAGTATTTAATAATAGAATATAATATATAATATTTAATATATTTTTCAAGAAAAATTTTTTACATTTCCTCTTGACGGAAGAGACCATCACCTTCCCGCGGTTTTCGTTGAGCAACAACATGTACGTTGTTTATTTAGGAATTGATAAATTATACGTTTTATTAGAATATTAATCATTAGAGAATATTATTAATACGCATGATTTTTTTAGGGAAAAACATACGTTGAACAAGATATTTATATTCTCTTTATATCCTTTAATTATAAAATTAATTTACATCTTTGCAATTTGTTTTTATCATGCATATATTTTCTTCCTATTCTTTATTTTTCAAGCAAATTTACATCTTTTATATACAGACTACATTATTATTAAAATTAGATTACATTATACTTAAAAGATTTATTTAATTAATATTTTTAAGAGTGCCGACATACTATCTACTGTCTACCTCCCTCTCGAGCTATAGCTATAGCTAACGCCTCGAGCATCGTATGTCAACGGCTCGATCCGTTTTTCAGATCTCGCGTAAAATCACGCATAATTCACGCATAAATAATTAAACAAATATTTTAAACCTGTAAAAATAATAGTAAAGATAAAACTCCTGATGTATCTCCTTTTCTTTAAATGTATGTATACAAAAATGTTGAATAACGGGCAGTATTTTGTTTCTTAAGATATTCTTCAATTTTCAAAAGCCATATTGCAATTATTATTTTTTTCTTCTGTAAATAATGCAGCTAATAAGGAAATAGGGATATATTATAATAACATCATGTAGTCACACATATTTTGATATAATCACACATATTTTGATATATTTTCTATCAAAATATATAAAAATATGTGTGATTATATCAAAATATGTGACTAAATGATGTTATAATATATCTCTATCCCATACAGCACAGAAACTTTTCAGAAATATCTCAAAAATATTTCATGTGATAGGTTGAAACATGTCATAAATATTGCAAAATGTTTCTGCAACAACTCTGAGACAGCTCTGGAATAGCAAAATGTCCGCGATTCTTGCACTTGAAACCTTATAGAAAGGTTGCTGAAAGGTTAAAATAATAAATCTGCAACCTTTCTGAAATATTCCCAAAAGGTTACTGAAATGATTGAAACCTTTTTGAAATATTGCTGAAAATTAACTGAAATAATTTTAAAAATTTTTTGTAATATTGCAAACATATTACAAAACTCTTATTGAAATAAATTTAAAATATTTTAGAAATAATATTTAAATTTATTATATTCATTGCGCAAATATTAAAAAAATTACAGTAAAAATTATATACAAAATATACCTAATGTTGTACGTTTTTATTTAGTATTTGCAATGTAATTAAAATATAATAAATGTAAACATGATTTTTGAAATATGTTTAATGAAAAGAATGCATATAATAGCTAAATCTAATAATATTCATATATTTTCTCTATTTCTCTAGAAAGTGTGATGTTGATTATTTTGATAAAAAAATTATGTGATAAAGAGTTATCTTAACATATTTTCCTCTTTTCTTCCACAAGTAGTGTTGTTGAAAAGAGAGGATTATATATAGATATATAATTCTTTTTGCGACCAACACTTGTATTTTTGGAAGAAAAAAATAATATGCATAAAATAGCTCTTTGTCGCATTTTTTTTTGTCAACTGATTAGCTTCACACTAAAGGGTCAAATGTTAGATCTCTATTAGGTATATACATCATTGATATAAGAATTGTAAATATATATGTAATTTGTTCTTATAATAATAAGTATTTTAGTTTTAGGATATAGAAGAAACACATATAATAAGCAATAAACAATATACTTTTATAATTTTTATTATTTATTTGAGTAGTATATTGTAGTATTTTAATAGTTATTACATAAAATAAAAATTATTTACTGTTCTAATAATATAATTGAAACTCAGTTCCAACAATTAAGCGAACTCTAAACTTTTTAATTAAGCGAAAACTAAACTTTTTAATAACTTTTTAATATTAATTTTAACTTTCTTTTTAAAAACAAAATAAATTTTTTTTTAAATTAAAAAAATTAATCTTTTTCAACACAAAATAAACTTTTTACTAAATTAAAAAAATAGTATTTTACTATATAAAATAAACATTATACAAAATAACATTTGAATTTCTATTTGGATAATATTATTTGTTGTTCAGGTAACACATAACATAAACTTTTCAAACACAAAATAAACTTTTTTCTTAATTAAAAAACAAAGTTACAAGCAAGACATTTATTCCGATGTCTGTTCTTTTTGTTTTCGTTGTAATCGTTCCCTGATTAAATATAACGATTAATAAGTACTTTAATATGTAAAATAAACAATCTCACTTCTCATTGATATTTACTTACTCATCTCTGTCATGTCGTAATTTGCCCTGGATGAACCATTTAGAGATGACTTCGATAATTTTGTTTGTCATCCGTTTCAAACTTTGCATGGACACATTCTAAATAAACAAGGAAATTTATTTTATTAATATTAAGATTACCATCTTCAAAATTATATTATTGAAAATATTGATGTGCTTACAATATACAATATAATTAAATAATTATTTTATTTATTTTAAAACGAGAAACTAGTAGTTTCAATATTAACTTACTTTTTATGCATTTGGTTAACAATAAATCTTTGAAAGGCTCTTTTTTCATACTTTTCCCATTCCAACAATATAGCGTTGAAAGGTAATTACTAATAAAATTTTTGAGAATAACAATTATCATGTCATGATACGTTTTTCCACCTAACTGTCTCATAAAGTTAACCCACATACAAATTAAAAATAATAGCCACATTATTAATTATATTAAATTTTAAACAAAGTAATCGTCTAGATTTTAATGAAAAAAAGAATAAAATTAAAATTGATGTAATAAATTAAAAGTATCTCAACGTATATTTGAAATTACATAATACGAAAGTAGATATGGACAGCTATGGGGCGTCAAAACAAACCCCCACCACTCGGCCCCCGGCTCCGTGGGCGTGGCCAGGTGAAGTGGAGGGGGCGTTCTGATTGGTGGAAACAATGCCCCCACCTCCCGAAGTCTCGATTTTGATTGGCTCGCACCATAGCTGCCCAGAGTTTGATTGGCTCGCACCTTAGCTGCCCAGAGTTTGATTGGCTCGCACCATAGTGGCCCAGAGCTGTGATTGGCTCGCACCATAGTGGCCCAGAGCTGTGATTGGTCGACGCCGCTATGTCGGGGATTTATCAAATTTTTATTTCCCTAGCTCTGCGGTACTAGACTCGAAAAAGCAAATCTCCCACTCCAGCTCTGCCCTACCTGTGCAGGGTTCCGAGTCAAATTCCCGTTACCTAGCTCTTAGTCGCTCTCGCTACGTCTTGGCAGAACGAACCCCCCACCTACCGACTTTCGGAGGGTAGCCGACGGTATATGTCTCGAGGAAGCAATCCTTACCTCCCCCTCCGTCTCGGGGCCCGCTATGGAATATCGAAACAAGCCCCTCCGCTCGAACGGTTCACGACGCGCTTTATCGGAAAAAAAGAAGACAAAGCATCTCAGCGGGAGACAATAATTATTATAATTAGACTACATTGCACTACAGAGATATAAAGATGAACATGCGGGTGATTGAACGCGAGGCGGGGATGTTATAAAGGAAGAAGGGAAAAGCTAAAAGTATTAAACACGAATTAGGATAAAAAATTTTCACATTTATTAATATTTTTCAAAATCAGGCATTTTTTATAAAATTTTTGCTTATTATTAATATACAGAAATATATACAAAGAAGAATTATATTTTACATTTTTCTTATGCTGCTTACAATATATTTATAATTCTATTTTTTAAAATAAAATCGGAAAATGCGCGACTTTTATTTAAAAAGGAAAAGAGAGAGACGCACAAGAAATAAGAATATTTGAACGCGAGGTGGGGCGTTATAAAGGAAGAAGGGAAAAGCTAAAAGTATTAAACGCGAATTAAGATAAAAAAATTTTCACATTTATTAATATTTTTCAAAATCTGGCATTTTTTTAAATAAAATTTTTGCTTATTATTAATATACAGAAATATATACAAAGAAGAATTATTATATTTATATTTTACATTTTTCTTATGCTACTTACAATATTCATAATTCTATTTTTAAAATAAAATCGGAAAATGCGCGACTTTTATTTAAAAAAGAAAAAAGACGCACAAGAAATAAAAATATTGCTACTCCGTCGCATACCCATACGGTAGCGAATATCTGCTATTGATAAATCTACGCTTTACTAGTACCGGCGCACATATTTTTGTTTCACTTCGCGTAACAATTTCATGAAACGCCGTACGACGAATCGCATTAAAGCGTAGATTTATCGAAGTTTCGTTATTTTCTTCTTCATTTTCTTGTGTGTCTTTTTCTCTCGCTAATAGTAGATTTTTTATAGCATTAAAATTAATTCGCCGCGAGTTCTCGTAATTGAGAGTAATACCCTTAACTTTACAAGTTTCGTGAGTATTACCCTCCGGTGTTCGCACGATGTAGGCGTAAAATTTCGGGCCCCCTGACACGAACGCCTCGATATAGCTACCACGCCCGTAGCTTTCGAGTTCGTCCGTCATGTCGCCTAGAAAATTTCCCGTAGGCGGTACATATTCGTTCGAATCACCGGTGCTTATAAAAATACACGAATCCGTATCATAATATAATACACGACGATCCAAACGCTCCAGGTACTCGTACAATTTTAAGCGCGCTAGTGCAGTCGTATACGCGGCTATCACGACGTTTGTTATCGGCGAGGGAACGAGGGCCTCTTCTCGCAGTCGCCACGAAACATACATTACCTCGTCATTCACGGGCAATATGTCGGTTATCTCGTATTCGGCGCTCGTTAATAATGTCGCGAAACGTTGCTGTGTTTTTACGATTTCGGTAGTCGGCAAATTGGATCGTTGGCCGAATTTTCCCCAGAATGAATTTAAGCACAGTTTCGCAACCGAGCGTAAACCGGGATTCCGCGCGATGTTTCGCTTATCAAGAACGATACCCTCGGTTTTTTCATATTCCCTCAAGTATCGCTCTTTTGCCTCACCGTCGTTTTCCCCGCATTCGCTCGGCCAACCACTGGCTTCCTGTTTAAGCTGTAAAAACGTATTAATATATTCGGCGAACAATCCACCTTGGCGCGACGCGCGATCGTATTGGCTAACTCTATATTGCCAAATTTCGCTTACCGACGTTACGAGATAACCTTTCTCGACGGCCTTGCGTAATTCGCAGCTTACCCAGGTACCTTCGAATTCACGCTCGCTATCATTATGGGTGCAGGGTGTCTGAGAAAATGTTTCGCAGCAACTACGACATAACGCGAAGAGTAATTTTCCTCGCGCGCGATGCGGAAGTACGGGGTGAAATAAATCACGAGGAGGGAGTACTCTACAACGTATGAGGCCTTCGAGCAAGTCAAAATTATAATTCGGTGACCTTCCAACTAACGCGCTACATTCATCGCCGACGTGAATTTCCGGATGACCGATCGGAAAAGCGCCCGTCTTCAATACAAACGGGTATAAAGAGCATACGTCGACGTAGCGTATTTTCTCCGTACCTGTGACTTCGTATTGAGTTGCGATATTTCCCGTACGCCCACCGAAAAACGCGTCGCGAGGATCGAGCGGCGGTGTTTCCACCATCGGGTGATTCGCGAGAAAATCATACATTACGCGATTGTCACGCATTTCTTGATCGAAGGCGCACTCCCATTTTTCCGACACTATGTATCCCCGCCGACGAAGTCGCCATGAAACTGCGAGAGTTCGTTCATATCGTGAATTTAATGTATCTTCGCGATCCTCCCCCGACGAAAGCGCTTTTTCGCGATTTACAGGGAAACACGTTGGACATCCGTGCCAAAAGCAACCGTGAAATTGCAACACGTGACGCTGTGTCCTTCCCGCAACAGACGTTTCGAAATAACCATCGACGAGCGTACCCTCGATCGTGCGATATTCCCGCGCACGCCCCGCGTGATTTATACGATGGTCGAGTTCGCGCTCCATCCATATCAGCCATTGTAAGGCTTTACGCGAATGATTGCTCGCGCATCTGTATCCCCCCGTAGGAATAATGCCTATCGTATCGGCTTGCAAAAAGTTTTTCCGGAAAACCGTCATGCAGGTCGAAGCAATAGTTGTACATTCCTCGAACGGGCATACATTTCCGCGATCTAGGAAAATTTTTCTAAACGCTACGCACGCTCGTCGAAGAATATCAACATCGTTGCGACAATAACGCACTATCTCGTGATGGAAGTCGAACACGGTATTTTTTTCCCTCATTTCGGCATGCCATGCGAGAAAGCGTTCGCGCTCTTGCGATTTCATGCTATCCGGAGAATAATATTGTACATCGGGTAGCGGTCCGACGTACGTTTGATTTTCGATAGTATTAAATAAATGCGGAAAAATGCCCTTCTCCTCGGTATCCTTTAGCCCGAAAGCCTTAGGTAATTCGGATAAGCGCATCGGCATATAATTAACGCTATCGATGAATTTTGTATGTCCCGCGGTTAAAAGAATAATTTTTGTGCCGTTTAAAATTACTTTCGGTTCAATATCTCTACAATTTTCCACGATATATTTCAAAATAAATTGAGCGTCGAACGCTTTCGCATTATGCGCTATACAAATTATCTGTTTAAAATATTTTACCGGACGCGTAACGAAATCTACAAACTGTTTAACCGGATCGCGATGAAATACGAACTCCCGCACTCCGCACCAACGACACCGCGCGGACATGTTATTTTCCCCCACGCATGCTTCGCAAATCTGTTGCGCGATGCATAGTGTCGGAATATGCTTTTTTATATTTACCGCTCCTTCGACCGACTCGTCCTGTCGCGTTTCGAAATCGTAAAATACGAAAGCCACACGTCCCTTCCCGCGTTCATATGCACGTTCGTTTGTTTCCGCGTTATCACTTATGTTCCGTGCTTCTTCTTCTCTCGCGTTAGATATATCTACCTCATCCGGTATCATCGTTGACGTGGATGGTCCGGCGGAGGAAATATCGACACGCTGACGAAGAGGTTGCATATAACACAAATGATTGCGTGGCTGTTGTGAACGACATAATTTGCAATAAGAAACGCCGCATTCGTGTTTTAAATTCGATTTAACGATACGACCGCAACTGTCGCAAAATCGCACGATGCTACAAACATTAGCGCGTGTTCTACCGTCGTACGATTTCTCGTTACGATGACGCTCGAAACACCCCTCACCGTAAAATAACCGATTGCACGCGTCGCATTTTATTTCGGCGTAAGTGGAATCGCACGGAGGTACGGATAAACACCGTGGGCATTTATTTAAGCACCGGTGACTATTAGGCCTATCGTTTCGAAAGCCTACATTGCACGATACGCAATAATCGCGAGTACCAGCGGCGGCTTTTAAATTTAAAATAGGATTATAATGTTGAGAATCCTCGTAATACATGATATTTAATCGCCGCGAGGACTCGCGTCCGAGAGAAGCAAGTATTTCGGTTCCGTCATACAACGGTTTTTCGCCGCGACCGAAAGTATTAAAATTATATACAACAATCGCGATATTGTCGGCGGCGAAATAACGTTGGAAACGTTCGATTTCGCGAATTCCGCAACCCTCTTCCGGTATTACGACACCGGCATTTCTCGTTAATCGCAAAGCACATTCGCGTTGTAACGAAGAACGCTGATATCTTATCGCGTTCCATCTCTCATGCAGCTCACCTATACGGATATTACCGCGCTCGCTATAAGTTTGAGCTACTACGAGGGCGCGAGGAAAGCACAGGTTATCCGAATTATTAATTTCGACTATCGAACGTTTCGCGACATCCCCACGTGTTAACGCGTCGCGACCGCGACCTGAAGGCATCGAGACATTATAAACCCGTATGTTAAATTGCTCGGCGATATCGAGACCGCCGGCACTCTGTGCTAACGAACTCACGAGTCTCCAAATATCCTCATAACTTAAATCGCGCGCTGGACGAAAAGATATACCTGCGGGACCACGCGATAAATTCGGCGAATCAAACGATAATCCTACGTAATCGCCCGGTTCGCATGAATTTAACGCATACGCGTGAATTTCGCGAAACGCGTTTTCTAACGAGTGATATATATCGACGCCTTCACTCAACGGTCGTATCGCGAAACTCGCTTCTCTACCGATTACCCGGAATCTTTTAAATTGTCGCGCATTTTCCGATATTAAATTTACAAAATTAAAATTATTATTTCCGACCTGGTGCTGCTGAAGTTGTTGCTGCTGTTGCTGTTGTTGATGTTGTTGTTGCTGGTGGTACTCGCGCTCCTCCTCCTCCTCCTCCGCGTCCTCTTCGCCCTCCTCGGTCTCGGATGAAATATTTTCCGAGCGGGGTAACCCGGCTACAGCGGCCTCGGTCTCCTCCTCCTCCGCTTCTTCTTCCTCATTGTTGCGGGAGAGCGCCGAATTTTGTTCACCGACAACACCGCCACCTCCGTATTGCACTGTTAAAAATAAAAATCCGTATAAGTTATAAAAATACTATTTTTATTATTTTTATTATTTTAATATTTTTATACTCGAATGTAATCCGTACTATGAATGTTAATACAACGAAATAACTCACCTTTTTAGCAATATTCGTTGTTTTTTATCCCGTTACTAATATTCCGGGGAATAGCTAATCCCCCAGCGACGAGTTTCTCTAATTTCTAAAGAAAAATTAAGAATTTGTTGGATTAAATTCGGGCATAAAAATATACCGAGAAATAAATTAATAAAGTTACCTTCTCTGGAGGGAGCGTATACATTTTCCTCTTCTTCTCTCCATCCCGCTCTTCTTCTTCTTCTTCTTCTTCTTCATCCCGCTCTTCTTCTTCTTCTTCTTCTTCTTCTTCTTCTTCTTCTTCTTCTTCTTCTACCACTATCACTTCTTCCTCTTCCTGCGCTTCTTCTTCTGCTTCCCCGCTCTCCTCTGCCTCCTCTTCATTAATCTCTTCTATCTCACGCTCCTCCATCTCTCGCGGAAATTCTAATAATATTTTAAGATTAGAATATTTAATATTATAGAAACAAAATTTAAAAAAGTTTTAAAAATACTTTTATATTCGGATTTTCGTTTTAGTATATATTCTACACCAGCATCATCTTACCCGGCGAGAACACTTCGCTATCGGGGGTGCTGACCGTGTATGCGATGTCGGCGGCGTCACCGTCCATGTTTTCCTCGCCGTCGTCATCGTCGTCGAGAACGACAACGGGAATCGCCGGATTTTCCACGAGTAATCGCGGTCTTCCTGAAATGTAGAATATTTTTATTAGTATTGATTATTATTTTTATTACTACCGAGCAATTTATCTGAGAAAAATTAGCACTCGTTTTTATTACGTGCAAACTTACGTGAAGGACCAGCCTCGGGTTCTTCCTCAGCGCGGCGTCTACGCGAAGGTCGCACCATCGCTGTTCTCGCGGGATTATTGTTTCCTGCGATTATAATTAGTAATTAAATATTTAACTTTATAATCGCGATTTTCGTATTTTTCATCGAAAGTAAAAATAAAAATAAAATAAGTAAAAATAATTACCCGCCGACTGGATCCTGCTGTAGTTTTGGAGTAGGTAGGCTATATGTCCACCTACATCTTCCTCTTCTTCATTTTTCTCGTCTCTTCTCAAGGCTCTTCGCGCGCCAATTATTTCGCCGGCAATATTTAGTAATTCCGAGTCGCCGCCGAAATGCCCCAATTTATATAAAATTGCCAGCATTGTGTCGGAGCAGACACACGCGAAACTCGAAAATACGCTATAATTATGTTCGCTTGTTTCTTCACTTTCCGTTAATTTCGAAATGTAGCTCGCAAAATTTATCTTTGGAGATAAATTAGCAACCAACTTTACACAGCTTAATATCAAATTTTTATTACACTCCATTTTTTCTCAAAAGGAATAACACGCGCGTGAAAATCAACGTACAAGTTTCCTCGGGCGAAGAAAATCTCGAAAATGCTTATATTCGGTTAAACGTTGTCAATTTTATATGTTTTCTCCCCTCTCGAAAAAGGGAAACCTAACAATTCCTTATCGCCGCTCGGTGAAGTCACGAAAAATGTAGAAGTTTGGAAATTCCTTGTAGTCATACCGCGTTGTAATTATATTTTTCATCGTAGCGTGAATAATCTATTTGATTTTTTATTTTGTTTTTCGAAAAAGTAACCGACGCCAAGCATTTTTTCTAATTGCCTTAATTAAGTATTGCTATACGCATATGATTTTTTAAAAATTAAGCGTAATAAAAAATTTGTAATTATTTCATTCGTCAAAGATTTTTTATTCCGCGTCGACCATAGCTATTATGCGGGTAGAATAAATTTTTAAAATGATTTGTTTCTTTATAAGAAAAAATACGCGTTTAATGCTAATAATAATAATAATAACAACAATACAGAAAGTGTTGCAGCGTGTTCGCGGTAAAGGACAAAAGGAGATATTGGGGGATATATTGAAAACGTAGTAAAAAAAAAGTACTCTGTGAATTTTTTAAGAAAAACTTGATATTTATTATTATTACATTTATCGATGTACGTTTATTTATTGGTTTTCATAAAATTTTCGTTTCTGTAAAATTGTACGAGAAATTTCATTAAATTTAAGCGAAAGTATTTCTACAAATACAATGCTGAAATATACATCTAAAAATGTTAAATTATTAATTTGAGTTCGGACACTTTGTTCGATTTCTTCATAATTTCCTTTAATTGTGAGTTTTATAATTTCACAATCTATGTACGACGAGGGAAGTTTTAATTCTATTTCGTTTATTATATAGTTAGCGCATGTATTGACAGTATCAACGATATTAATTAATTGCGACAAATGCGTATCTACGCATTTTATAATATTTTCCAAGCCGAGGAAAGTAACTTTCTGCATCACGATAGCGGTGTTATAAGTTTTTCGTTTCTTCAACGGAGGCTGTTCTTCTTCCTTCTCGCCATTAGTCGCGGAATGTTCGTTGGTTTCCTTGTATGCCACTAGAATAGCCCTCGCGCCATAAGCGCTGGTAAAGTTGATGGTGATATTGTTAATAATAATCGGACTTAATCCGCCCGTTCTTTTTTGATCCTCGTTCAAATACTGCCTCATATGATCCATACAGCTTTGAAATTGCTGCCACGTGTCGAAGTCGAGACAAATCCCATCGGCATTATTGCTCGTTAATTTAACAATTGGAACGAAGCAGTCTTCCTTCGTCGATTGCAATCCCACTTGTATCTTCTTAGTGAAGGATGAATTAAGTCCATATGTTGTCGATAGCAACAAATGTCGGTTTCTTCCGCCGTTGCCGATTTTATTGTCTCCATTTCCCGGCTCCGTAATATCACAAACGTGCGCGGATTTCACAAAACTCGCTATTTTTTCCGTCGTTCCAGCCATCGCTATTAACTTTCGTGTGCACTATGTAAAAAATACTCACAACAACGATAGCGTATTCGCGTAGAATTTTTCTTCTTCGCGCTCGAGGCTTAACTTCTGTTAACGACGGAATTCGAATGAATACGCGGTTTGTTCTCGCGCTTATATTACTGCTTTCCCCCTCAAAAAATCAAAAAGAGCGGGGGAAATAATATGCGAAGAAGTGAGCATAAATGTGTGTTCAATCAAATATTTTACAATAATCGAAGAAAAAATACCGAGAAACTTCTAGAAACTTCTAAAAATTTTCTCCAAGCTATATCGCGGTGATTCACCACGGGAAAAATAAGAATATTTTCCATATCTTCCTAAATTATTTAGAAAGCGAATTGTTTTCCGATCACGGGGGATAGTAATTGCCCGAGTCGATTAGCGGTTGATTCATAAAATACGTGTATGTACAGGTATTTTGTAATTTAGATGATACATCGATTTAAAATATATTTTCCGGAATTTAAGCATTTTATTGTTACTATATCCGTATATGGAGAATCAATTATGAGCTCATTAGCGTTGAAAACCATCGATGGTTATCTTAAGAATAGATTATTTTATCGGATGTCTCGAGTTTTTAACGCGCGTTTAGGCTTTCAAGAATTTCTAGATATTATTATATCGCGGGGGAATAGTGTTTGTTCGAGTCAGCTATCGGATGATTCATAAAATACGAGTATGTACTGGTATTTTGTAATTTAGACGATACATCGATTTAAAATATATTTTCCAGAATTTAAGCATTTTATTTTTATACTATAAGCGTATATGGAGAATCGATTACGAGCTCGTTAGCGTTGGTGCTCGCGAAAGTCGCCGATGCGAGCCCACCCTCGCGCGAATACGCTTACTCGCGGTCGCACGCGCCGTGTAACGGCTAATCAGCGGCGCTTTCCGCTCGCACGCGTAACAGAGAACGCTAGCGCGAGCACGCGGCCGCCGCGGATGGGGCCCCCGCGAATAAGCTTATTTCCTTCTTACATTCCTGCAAATAATATTCGAGGAGCATGCGCATTTTTTACCTAGGTTATTGTTGTTAAATATCATCGTTTACTTTTTTATTTATGAGATTGTTCCTAAACGCGAAATCGATTATTTTGTATAATGGACGTGCGTTGGAAACATCCTTGGACGTCGATCGTCTGCGGTCCTACGGGATGCGGGAAAACAATTTTCGTGAAAACATTTCTTCGACATTTATCCCGCATGTCCGATGTTCGATTCGAGAGAATTTTATTTTATTACGCCGAGTGGCAAGACGCGTATCAGTGCTTACATTGCGACACGGGAGAGGGAGAAGAAGAGAAAAGCGAGAGCAAATACAGCGATAATGCTTTAGCGAAATCGAGGAAAAATATAATCGAATTTCGCGAAGGGTTACCGCGCCCGGAAGATTATTCCAGCGATCCGCTTTCTCCGAAATTGGTGATAATCGACGATCTTATGAGGGAATCATCTTCGTGCGACGCTATCGTGGATCTATTTACCAAAGGAAGTCATCACAAGAATCTCAGCGTTATACTCATTTCGCAAAATCTTTTCCATCAGGGGCGCGGGCAGCGCGACATATCTCTCAACACGAATTATATAGTAATTTTCAAAAATCCCCGCGATCGCGCGCAAATTCGTCATTTAGCGCGCCAGGTATATCCCGACGATCCAAAATTTATGGAAGAAGCGTACTACGACGCTACCTCGAAGCCGCATGGATATTTATTGCTCGATTTGAAACAATCGACTCCAGACGAATACCGATTTCGCACGTGTATCTTTCCGGAGGATACTTTACATTACGTCTACATACCACGTAAATCAGCCATTAGAGGCGGAAGCATATAAAAGAACGGTATTCGCACCCGCGAGTTGTAGTTGCACGATTACGACGCAATGGTGAAAAAAGCAGACCCTAACAAAACAGCATCGACGGCGACGGCGAGGAATTTACCGAATAGCGCGATAAAGACTGCAAAACGCCGCATCGGAGAGAGGAACCTGTGTCTCTTAAAAACTCTATGCTATTTGAAAAAAATCAAAGAGCGGCGTTCTTACGCGATGCCGACAATAAATTTGTAAAGTGTATTCAGGAGTGTATTTTTAATACGCTCGAAGGTAACGTACCGCTCGAATCTAGCGAAAAAAAGCGCTTGTCCAAGCATAAAACGACTTTACGACGCATCGCGGCAAAGCGGGGTAATTTGAAGACCAAGAGAAAACTATTGGTACAACGCGGAGGATTTTTACCCTATATTATCGGTCCTATACTCGGTGCTTTATTATCACGAATTATCGGCGAGTGAAAAGAAATACAATTCTTTATATCCTTTGTGAGGAAAAATAATAATATTTGGAAAAGTATTAAAAATGGAAAAGGCTAAAAAAATGGTTTTAATTTCTACGGAAAATCTCGAAAAAATGCAACGAATGCAGCAGCAACAAAATCAACAGTCGGAAAATGTTAATAATACGGAAAATGATAATAATAAATCTGTACGGACGCCGGGAACCCCTTTATCGCGACTCGATGCGGAGATGTATCGTATTCTCAATCTCTCGACTTCCACCGACGAGGGTGAAAGATGGAAAATGTATAAAGAAGTGTAACGTACGGTTTTTCCCGCGTACCGCGTATTCTAATAGATACGGATAGCCGTCGGATCCAGGAGTTAATAAGGCGGAGACGTATGGTTACGAATGAATGCTTTATTACTTCAGTGTGTATGTACAGCGGTGTGGTGTGTGTATGCGCGTGTATAAATGTACAAGAGTGTGGTGTGTGTGTATGCGCGTGTATAAATGTACAAGAGTGTTGTGTGTGTGTATGCGCGTGTATAAATGTACAAGAGTGTTGTGTGTGTATGTGTATAAATGTACAAGAGTGTTGTGTGTGTGTATGCGTGTATATAAATTATTAATACCCGGCGCGATGCACTCGCCCGGTTCCGATTATCGGCGCGTTATCGCGTTTTTGCCGGCTCGTCGGGCGTGTTTTTGTCGCGTTTCTTATGCGTGGTTTTATCGCTCAGCTGTTCGGCGTTTAAATTGCTCGGCTTTAACTGCGGCGTTAAGTCGGATTGCTATTGCCGTAATTTCCCCCCCCCGGATGGATTGCGGGTTTCGGGAAGGCGTCGCGACGCTAGCGAGCGTCGGAGGCGGCTCTTGTTCCACCTTGAGAAGGCGCGACGCCTGATAAGAATTTCGGTTTGGAAGCGGTTTCACTGGCGCCGATATCGATCGGCGGAGGCAGCGTTCTCACTACCTTCTGGCCTGGTTACTCTCGCAAGGATTTCTCTTTGCTTTGCTTGCCTTCGGACCAGCTAGGCGCTTGAGAGGATCGCGAGGATCTGTCGTTGTGCCGTCGAGAGCCCGTTTTATACTCGGCTAATTACCCGCGCCGGCGTATTCGGTAATTACCCCCACCGGGCGGCGGTAAAAATCGGAGCGGTTCGGATCCGCCCGGGGGAGTTCGGGGTGCCGAACGCGGGTTCTCAGCCGCCGGTAACGGCTCCCGACGGTAGTCTCTCAATAGTTGAGAGTCCCTGCCCGGTTGTTCGTTAATAGTTTAAAAATGGGCGCACTGCGCCTCTGCCGTTGCCCGACCGATGTTCGTCGGGCGGCAGCTTCCGGCCGGTGTTCGCCGGGAAACGATGCATTCGGGGGTGCATCGTTACATCACCCCCGCTAAATAACGCCTGAATTTGAGGCGTGACCGGATTTTCGGGCCTATCTAATGCGTCGGTGGTAGCGCAGCTTGCCGTCGCGGCTAAACCGCAGGATCCACTGCCCGTCTGCGGTGCGCGGGCGGTATCGGCGCGATACGTGGACCGCGAAGTGCGGGACCTCAAACACCAGGCCTGGTTCTACCTGGACGCGGATCGGCGGTGCTGGGATCGGGCCCATCGGCACCAGCAGCTCTGGTACAGGCTCGGCGGATGCTGCTGTCGGCTGGTTTTCCCGGGCCGGTGGTGGTGGTCGGCGCTCGTAGGGCCGTGGTTGACGGCGTCTCGGCGGCGGCGGAGGCGGTGTCGCCAGGAGAGCGGCCTTCCTGGCGTTCTCTCTGTCGGACCGTTGGATGACGGTTCCGACTCGTGGTGGCCGGGGTTTCTCCGCTGGTGGCCCCGGTGGTT